>JBBPJT010000665.1:0-16995 GCA_038088895.1 Xerocomus potaroensis
ACAAAGACTGTCTAGAGCATGATATTCGGGTTGTGGGGAATCCCGAATGTCCGGAAGTACACTGGTATTCGAACAAAGATGAACATATGTGATCAAGACATACAATGTAATGTATTGCAGATGACGTCGACGAGGAATGGTGGCGCGATGGCGCACGCGCACTCCGGTGATCCTCCGGTCCGAGTACAGCCGTGGCTGCGCGCGCGCTTGGAATTTCCAACACAATGGTCACTCGAGTTGATATGGTGATGCGCGAGATGTTCTTCGGGCTCGCAAGCTTCGGGGGGCTAATCAGCCACGGCGGTAGGTTGGACCAAGGGAACATTTGAAGGAAATAGGTTACAGTACAGCCCCGCAGTCAGGGCTTCAGGCCCTAATTGGGAAGTGCCACCAAGATGAGCACGGAAAATTAGTAAAGCGCCCGAGATCGACAACGCAGTTATGGAAACCAAAAAAAGGGACCAAATGGCGTCTCTGGTGTTGAAAGGTTCGCAATTGCCCCGCCGAATATGATGAGCACAGACCAATGATCGTAGTATCTCGATCCGGGCCAGTATATTTTCTGCTCCACTTTCAACAGACTGAGATTGTGAATACTCCAAGACGAGGAACGTTTCCGCATCTGTGCACACGTAATAGAGATTGATTGACTTACTGTCGTGAATCACGCTTTAGACTAGGGCCGTTGCTATGCCCTGCTTCACGGCAGAGGTGAAAATCCGATTGGCTTCTGCCTTTTCCTTTATCTCCCCATCTTTGGCTGTAGTTTCAACACCTCCTGCTGGGACAGAATGGGGAAACCAGATCGCACATGGGCACATGACCGCACCGAATTGAAAAATTGTTTCAGGCAGAGCACATCCCGAACTTCCTAACATGAACCTGTGTATGACAAGTCTCGTGCAGAGATACGTTCTTTTCTGCGGGCAACGAATCCAATTTGCGGCGCAAGACGTGGGACTGCGGACACGTCAAAGATGTTGGTATAACGGTAGAGAACAATCGTGGAAATCCTAGTACAAGGTAATTCCACGATCCACGGCGTGGCGAAATCGAAACTATTCTTTCCTGAGATATAAGTACATACACATATGATCATCGAGAGATAAATGCCAGTCTTTGATACCGGATGATTCAAACTTTCAAGGACACTTCCCCACCACTCGTAGAACTATCTCCTGCCTTATAATGCTGTGCGTTAAGCGTCGACGATGTCGTCCCCGACATTTCATGCGCTGCGTTGTCGACTGCAGTACCACTTGTTGATCCAGAGGGGACATGCCAAGGTCGGGGTCCACTCCCTCCGTATTCAACATGCAGTCCACTCCCAGACTCCCTGAGCTCCTTGAAACTAAACACGAGGCGTGGGTAAATCAGGTATGGGACGGCATTGATGTACAGTGCAACAACTGCGCCATAAGTGTACTTTATCATGGTTGGCCTTTGCAGGTATCGCATCATAGACAAATTTACTCACCGGAGCAGACGGCACAAGGTCACCCACTGTCAGTCCTTTGTAAGTCATGTTCCTAGTGGCGAGCGTGAGCATTCAGTGCCACATCCAAAAAGGCCACCAGTACAAGAAAAAGTAGATCGCACTATGTTCTGAAAGCAACTTGATGTACTTGTTGATTTTTTGTCTTCCGTACTCCCCCCTTGCCTTGATGGCGTGTACAATGAGACGATAGATTACTAGGGCCATCAAAAGAATGTCGAACACTGCTGTTGGAATATTAAGGTAGAGAGCAAAAGTATAGCTGTGACTGTTTTGATCGGAGCAATAGTTTAGATTGACGATCGGCTCAATTGTGGCTTTGCACGAAAAAGTCAGTACGGGTAGATGTGAGTCCAGGGTACGTACCACTAAAACCACTATGAGGGCCAATCAACAAGAATAGCGCAACGATATTGGCTATCACGACTAGGGTGTACAGAAAGAATAGGGTGTATCGAACCCTTCGCCATTGATCAAACATGACTGAAACACGGAAAATCATAATCGCTATCACCATCAGGGGTCAAGCTAATAATACAGAGCAGCTGGGGGACACGGACCGTGCACTGCTATGTTGTAGACAAATTCTGTCCATTCTTGAGTCTGGATCAGAGCAAAACCTGGAAGGAAACATTCGCCCATGGTTTCAAACGATGCAGTGCGCACGTACATCTGTCGTTTTCCGAAGCAAGAATGATAAAAACCAGCGACATGGGTTGTTTGAAGCAGTGACACTCACGCCTGGATCGGATTAGTACTGACAATCACCACGAAACGAATGGATTTACCGTTTCAGACAGAGAGAAAAGGCCAAATCCCGACCCTATTGCAATCGATTTATAACCAAGCTTTGAAACAAAAGGGAGGCTGCCTCACCGAACCCAAAGGTACTGGGCCCTCCCATAATGAGTTCGACAAACTGAAAAGACAATTACGACATACGATGTAACAACAAGTCCAAGATAACGCGACTAGTGGAATGATGTCAATTTAACGCACATTCAACAATCCGTTTACTTTACCACGACGAAAAGCGTAGAGATGGCGGTCCAAGGCTTCATCTAACTGGAGTTGACACAAATCATTTCAATAAATATTGCATCATACCCATATAAGTTCGATCTATGTACAGGTTAAAAAAAGTAGAAGAATAAAACATACGATATACGTACCTCATGTGAAAAGGTGATAACTTATAGAAGGATGAGTGTCAGCAGAACAGAAAAATCGATGCGCGTACTGTAATCATAGTATACTGCTACCGTAGAGGCAACTAAGCATTGACGGATTGGTAAGGAAGAGGATTCGAGGGCTACTATCGTTCGGACTCACCAAGAATATAATTCAACACCTGGAGCTCTCTGAGAAGGGTAATCAATGGTGCGGAAGACATTTAGACAGTCTGGAGGACGTGAGATGATAATGTTGTTCCAATCACAAAGTTATAAGTGTATGATTTGACGCAGACGGCCATAACTGAGGTAACCGAGGGACAAAAAAGAAGCCATGTAATGTTTGCTCCACCAGGAAGCCCTTTGATGCGTGTCCTACGCCACTGATTGAGCAGCCACATATCACTTCAAATACCAACGGCAATGATGGAGTTTGTTCAAAGCAAGATCAAGGATAAGAAAAACAAATATGAAAGCGACGGATACCTTACGTCCAGAGAAGCAAAGCACATCGTTTCATTGACCACAAGCCCTGTGCAAGGTGTCTGTGGCTCGCGGACCTGCCTCGAAAGAGTGCAAATGCACCTAGAGAAGAAAAGCCGCCGGACCCTGGATAGAATCAGTCTATGACCCCGGAATGTGGCTGTCCATGCCAAAATGGCAGATGGCAAGCGACACCCAAACAACCCTGTAATTAATGGCACATAGCCCAGGTTTCCTTATTTGCTAAAACCATAGTAAGAGTCTCTTTCATCGCTTTCCAGCTTATACCAACGTCCATACAGGGTTGTGGAGCGCGATATCCGTACCCAAAGGATGTATGGTCCCCTGGAGGTACTTTCGAGATCGCTTTGTGTTGTTGTTCTAGTAAAAAACAACACACCAATGACCGGAGGCATCGTCCTGTGAACTGGGCAAATAACACAACGATCACTATGACCGGTATTCTTGCAATTGCATGTGGCGTGTGGTCTGTCAGCGCAGCGCTGGAGGCGACCTTTTGTTTACGTTACCTGACTGCAGCTCATCGCCCTCGGGGACTGTCACGGCATGTGCTTCCAGATCGTTTGATACCCCGATGTTGGCACGCAAGTTAGTTCTGCGCTCAGCTTATTTCCAGGACAGTAGGCAAAAGGATTTAGACAGCAGTGCAAGGAGGGGACATGAACGACCGGGCACAAAGCTACGCAATTGTACTCCACCTGCTGAGCTCCGTGGATGGAATAACAAGTGCGTGTATGGTTCGTCTGGCACTAGTGCAAGTGTAAGTCCACATCGCCAAAATAAAAAATTACCGTTCCACGGCCCTATCTCCCATTCAATCCGCCGGATGTCAGTCAGCGCTTTATTTTCTTAGGAAAGCTGGAAAACTCTTTCTTTTCCCACCCTGCCTGGATGTTTTTTCAAGAGCCCTTCTGATCGATACCATCTTGGGCCTGATCACCTGCTCTTTGTCGTGCCCCACTATAACCATGTCCGGCCTTGTTGATACGCCCATGAGGCGCTCCCACGGATGCATAAACGGCTCGACTTACCGCAATTGACTATCACATATGCCGTGACGAAAATATTTGATTTGACTTGCCGTCTGCTCGTGTTTGCACAACACGTACCTCCTTTCCCCCGGAGCCGTCCACAACGTGAGATAGCTATGCATGATATTAACGTTGAATGAAGCATTCCAGCAGCACGTTCATTTGGATTCATTTCACGTAAATTAGTGGCAAGTTTCCGGTCGGCTATTTATATGTCAACAAGAATCAGGAGGACGATCAGAAATCGATTGATGCCGTCATAGTTCACTGCCAAATCCAGGTATGAGCTGAGTTTCATTTGATTTATCCCCGATTCGCCTGCATCGTTGCCACCATCCATCAATTGCCGCTCCCCAGTCCTGGTTTGTGCTCACCGTTTGCTCTTCCCTTCGCGTCCCCATTGTTCGGATGGCACGCAGTGGGTTGAACGCAAGCCTGCTGTCATCGCCTCCCACCACCCCCTTCCCTCGTCACCACCTCGCCAATCACATCGCCTCGCTCTCATCCCCCGTGTGCGTGCTCGCCCCGCCCTCCCGCGACCATCACTCCCTGGACACACAATAAGTTGAGCAGGGAATCGCCGTCATTCCACGCTCCTACCACCCGTCGCCATTCCTGCCTTTGTCCTCGATTACTTGCCGTCGTCGCCTCTTAATGGGGCGTCCCCTTCACCAGGCTTGCTCTCTTCCTCCCCGGTTGGTATCGTCACACACCCCTTGTTGGGGGGCCCCTCGCTCCCTCCCCTCCTCATCGTCTCTCACTGCGCGTACGGTTGGCACCGCATTCCGCCTTCGTCGTCACCATTCCCCACTGGCCAGCCCCGCATCGCGCAACATCGTCCGCTCACCTACGCCCGTCCTGTACCCTAATTACATCCGCGCGCTTGCCCTCGTGCCTCCAGGCTTTCTCTGGGTGTGTGCGGGGCGTGCGTGCTTGTCGTCGTGCCTCCTGCAGTATGGCCATGTTACTTGCATCAGGTGGTGGTGATGGTACGCCGTTGCGCTGCCCTCGTCGTGATGGTGTATGCGCGGTTACGTGGCAGCTATAGTAGTCGTGGACACCGTCGTATCACCCTCCTCGATAAACGCCATTACGTCATCCCCGCATTCCTCGTCATTGTCGTGACGGCGGTGGCGTAGATGCTGACCCTGTTACGTGTGTCCCACGTGTCCTTGCTCACTGGGGTAGCTGCAGAGGTATGGTAAAGCGGATGAAGTAGCCACGGCGGCATGTACAGACGGGCAAGTGTGCAGGGACAGCACTTGGATGCGCATAAAAGGTCGGCGTGTCGTCGACATTGCGCTGTCGTTGTTATTATGTCATTGTACTGGATGGGTGGTGGTAGTGACACACAGGAAATCTGACTGTAAAAGTTAAGTCTCAACAACAAATTACGTACAGAAGAGTCAGGAAGTGTATATAGCATAGCAGCAATTGGAATGCAGAAGGCTGGTGGTCTTGATCTCACACCCGCAGGGCTTATGCTAATGGTGTACTTCGTTGAATTGCATTGACACAAACTAGTACTCGAATAACCATGAAATCCAGAAGAGAAATGTCGAATTTGGGTTTCAGACGGTCGGGGATGGATTGCTCAGACCATTATTCCGAGTCTAGTATCCTCCGGTTGAAGCGGAAGAAGTAGGGCATATATAGTAGGATGATTTTTGATTTTCTCACAGAACCAGATCACGTGAAAGAGGCAGCAAGTTGGGCTATTTATGTTGTCATGGATGGCAGTGTCCCAGCCGTAATACAATCATATTGATTCCGCTGGCAACTAAATCGCTTTTCGTCGTGTATTCCGTTTTGCTTTCATTATCCATAATCGGGCCTTGAACGAGCTATTCCGTCGACGAGATATGTGGCCGTTACAGCGTATGTAAGAAACCAGGAGTTGGTGGCGTAGGACGCGCCTAACCGTGTATTGAGGGTCCCAGGAAATCGCCGCGAAGTAGAGCAAACGCCGCATGGCCGTTTTTACCGTCCCTCGGTTACCTCGGTCATGGCCGTCCGCGTCAAAACTTACTTATAACCCAACGATGGGGGCAATTCTTTCATCTCACGACCTCTCCATTGTCTAAATGTCGTCTGCGCCATTGATTTCACTTCTCGAGGAACTCCAGCCGTTGAATTACATTCTTGGTGAATTTGAACGATAGTATCCCATGTATCCTCTTCCTTACCAATCCATTAATCTTTAGTTGCCTCAACAGTAACAGTATGCTATGATTACGGTAGGAGCATCTATTTTTCTGTTCTGCTGGCACTTATTCTTTCGTCAGTTCTCACCCTTTCGCGCGAGGTGCTTATATCGCATATTTTATTCTTCCACTTACTTTAACCTGCGCATAGATCGAACTTATATGGGTATGATACGATATTTATCGAAAGGACCTCTCTCAACTCCCATTAGACGCAGCCTTGGTCCATCTCCTGTACACTTTTCGTCGTGGTAAGGTAAACGGATCGTTCAATATGCGTTGAATTCATATCATTCTATTAGTCACGGTATCTCGGGCTTGCAATTGCATCGTATGTCGTGACTATCTTTTCAGTTTTTTCTACCTTATCATGGGCGGGCTTAGTACTTTTGGGCTCGGTTGGTCATACTGCCCTTCCAGAGTTTAGTCATAAATAGTGTTCGATTAGGGTCGGGATTTGGTCTTTTCCATTTGTCTGAATCGGTAAGTTCTTTCGTTTCAAAGTTGACTGTTAGTACTGATCTAATCTAGGCGTGAGTCTTATTGCTTCAAACAACCCATGACGCCAGTTTATGTGACGCTGGTTCGGAACATGACAGATGTGCGCCTGTACCGCATCGTTTGAAACGCCGAGTGAATGTTTTCTTTTAGGTTTCGCTCTGGTCCAGACTCAAGAGTGGACAGAATTTGCCTACAACATAGCGATGCATGGTACGTGTCCTTAAACTGTTCTGCATTGTTAGCGTGACCTTTGATGATGACAGCGATCATGATTCTCCGTGTTTCATGTTCAACCAACCGCAAAGGATTCAATACACCCTATTCTTTCTGTACACCCTATCCGTGATAGCCGATGTCGTTGCGCTATTCTTATTGATCGGCCCTCATAGCGGTTTCAGTGGTGCGTACCCTGATCTCACATCTACTTTTGCTGACTTTCTCGTGCAAAGTTTCAACTGGGCAGATCGTCAATCTAAACGTTTGCCTCGCACAAAGCGGTCGCAGCTATACTTTTGCTCTCTACTTTGATATCCCAACAGCAATATTTGACATTCTTTTGATGGCACTGGTAATCTATCGCTTTATTGTGCACGCCTTAGAGGCAAGGCGGATGTATAGAGAACAAAAAATCAACAAGTACATAAAGTTACTTTCAAAGCACAATGCACTCCACTTTTTCTTGTACCGGTGACCTTTATCATTGTGTCACTGAGTGCTCACGCTCGCCACCAGGAACTTGACTTTCAAGGCATTGACGCTGGGTGATCTGGCGCCGTCCTCCCCAGTGAGTAGATTTACCAATGATGCGATGCCTGCAAAGGTCAACCATTATATAGTTAACTTATGGCGTGGTCGTTGCTCTATACATCAATACCGTCCCCTTCGTGATTTATCCACGGATCATGTTTAGTCTCAGGGAGCACCTGTACTCGGAGAGCAGAGAGCATGTAGAAAGCTGGGGAACCAGTCTCCAGACTTGGCACTGCACCTCTAGATCGACAAGGGGTGCTGTAACCGATGGTGGTGCCATAGTTGATACTGCGTTGCAAGAAACGTTGGGGGTGGCATTACCATCGCCTAGGGTACCGTAGCATATGAGAGGAGAGTGCTCGACGACTGGTAGGAAAGTGGCTTTTTATTTGTAAATCGTCAAGGATCGAAAACTGGCGTTTACTCTGTAGAACGAGTATGCATTTACTTTTACTTGAAATGTTTCGTCTAGTCGTTCTGGAAGTGAAATCTAGCGATCCGTGGATCGGACTGCCCATCAGGCACTCGTTCATAGGCAAATGTATCAATACTATCCATGAAACGTCTTGGTGAATGAATGCCCGGTAGGCAGTCTCTATCCATGGATCTCCAGATTTCACTCGCAGAACAACCAGACGAAACATTGCACGTGCAATGCTCGCTCGTACAGAGTAAACGCATTTTTTCGAAACTAGTTCATTTATACATCAGAGGCCACTTCCCCGCTACGCCGCAGTGCCTTGGGCGGTGGTGACGCGATCCCCCAACATTTCTTGCAACACAATGTCAATTGCGGCACCACTTGTCGATCCGGAGGGGGCCGTGCCAATGCTCGAGACCAGTTCCCAAGGTTTCTACATGCTCTCTGCTCTCTGAGTACAGGTGCTCCCCGAGACTGAACATGATCCGTGGATAAATCAGGTACGGGACGGCATTGATCTACAGAGCAACAACCGCGCCATAAGTTATCGCATCATAGAAAAATTTACTCACTGGGGCAGATGGCGCCAGGTCGCCAATTGCCACTGCTTTGTAAGTCATGTTCCTGACGGCGAGTGTGAGCATTCAGTGATACAATGATAAAGGTCACCGGTACAAGAAAAGGTAGATCGCACTGTGCTTTGAAAGCAACTTTATGTACCTGTTGGCATCTTGTCTTCCGAACATCTTCCTTGCCTCAATGACATGCACAATTTAATGATAGATCACCAGGGCCATCAAAATAATGTCAAATACTCCTGATGGAATACCAAATTATACAGCAAGAGTGTAGCTATAACCGGTTTGCAGGGAGCGAACGCTTGGATTGGTGGTCTGCCCAGTTGAGACTTTGCACCAGAAAGTCAGAACAGGTAGGTGTGAGATCAGGGTACGCACCACTAAAGCCGCTCTGAGGGCCAATCAACAAGAATATAAAAACGACATCGGCTATCATGCATAGGGAGTACAGAACGAATAGGGTGTACTGAATCCTTTACAGTTAGCTGAACATGACCGAAATGCAGAAAATCATGATCGCTGTCGCCATCAGGGATCAAACTTACAAAGCAGAGCAGCGTGGGGACACGGACCGTGCACTGCCATGTGGTAGACTAGGAGCGTCCACTCTTGAATCTGGAACAGGGCTAAACCTAATAGAAAACGTTCAGTCAGCACTTCAAACGACGCAATGGAGGCGTACATCTGTCATTTTCCGAAACCAGTGTGATGAAAACCAGTGTAATGGGTAGTTTGAAGCAATGGCATTTACGCCTAGATCAGATCAATACTAACAATCGACTCTGAAAAGAAATTATTTACCGATTCGGACAAAGGGAAAAGACCATATCCCGACCCTAAGCGAACACAATTTATGACCAAATTCTGAAAGGGCAGGGTAACCTACCGAGCCCAAAAGTGCTGAGCCCTCCCATGATGAGTTAGAGAAAACTGAAAAGACAACCACGACATACGACACAGCTGCAAGTCCAAGATAACATGACTAGTGGCGCATATTGAACAATCAGTTTACCTTACAACAAGGAAAAGTGCACAGGGGATGGACCAAGGCTGCACCTAAAGGGTGTCCAGAGAGATTCTTTCAGTAAATGCTGTATCATACCCATATAAGTTTGATCTACTTGCAGGTTAAAATAATTAGAAGAATAAAACATGCGATATTGAGTGAAAGCTGAACAGAATTATGGATACGCGTACTGTAATCATAGTATAATGCTACCGCAGAGGCGACTAACGATTAATGTATTGGTAAAAGAGGATAAAAGGAATACAATCATTCAGGCTCACCAAGGATGTAATCCAATGACTGGAGGCCCTTGAGCTCGGTAATGGGTGGTGCAGAGGACATTTAGACAATCGAGAGGAAGTGGGACAAGAGAGGTGAGTCCCCATCATTGGGTCATAAGTAAGTTTTGACACGAACGCCCATGAGATACGGAGGGACGGAAAAAGAAGGCATGAGGCCTGTACTCCACTCGAGAGCACCCGATACACGCCTGATACATGTCTTCGCCACTATCAGACCGTTGAGGGGGTACTGGTATTTCTTGCGTATGTCCCTTCAAGTAGCGTTATCTCGTTCAATGCAAGATTATGGATAAAAACGTGGATGAAAAGGACAGGTAGCTCTCGTCTGCCAGGTTTTCATTCCATTAATCAGAGATGCCGTGCACAATTTCAGCCACTCAGACCTACCTTGAAAGAGCGTGAGTGTATGATGAGAAAAAAAAAGCTGCTGGACCCTGGATGTGTTCATTTTTGACTCGGCATCCATGTATCATTGTGGTGGCACAGCGAAATGTGCACACAGCCTAAAGCTGACTTAATCATAGTTTTTCAGGTTTCTACCTTGTCATCACCTACTGCACGGAAAAGTCTAAAACCGTGGTCGGTCTCTTTTACCGCTTGCCAGAATCCACTGACCTGTATACAGGGTCGTGGAGCGCGTTAAGAACCTGCGTCATCTCATTCCATTTACTGGCGAGCTACGCAGAAGGGAGAGCGAAGGTTCGTCCAGCGTATGTCGCCCGTCGGATCCTCAGATTTTACTTGCAGGGTGGCCGGGGAGTGGAATGATACCGACAATCATTTGCTGTTGCCGAGAAAAGTTTCTCTTCGAAGATTCAATGTTATATTCCAGCCAATGGGTTGAATCAGCTTTGAAATTGTATTACAGCAAGGAGTGTTTTATGGCGTGCATTCTGCAGGGCTGTACCCACCGGATTTCTCTCGGACCGGTTTGGATGCTGATAGTTATCTGGTGACCCTTCTAACAATTGATGTCGACTAGCAAGCCCTTTCCTCGCAGGCATAGGTGTGTTTGAATGTGCCTGTTTCGTCAAGGTAAAGTGCTTCGTTCTTTGAGAAAAGAGGTGTCCCTTGACTTACGCCCTGCTTGGTAGATATGCAAGCGGGTCACAACCCTGGCATTGGTAGGTGCAGCATTCAATGTGAACCGGAAGATACCTAATGGCGCTTCGATAATCACCACCTCAGGGATTAGGTGGGTGAATGCGGATCTGATCGATCTCGAGATGTTGGTCCTCGAACATAACATGTCAGTTCCTCAGCTCGTGTACCCATCTGCTAGGGTGTCCGGTTCGCTGCGCAAGCCTCGACCTAGCCCACCCCTGGCTGCCTCGCCCGCCAAATGCCTAGTGACAGCCTAGAGACTCGGGAGGGCGAGGGCGCGGATGTGATTGGGGTACAGGACCGCGTGGATGAGCGGGTAACGATGCAGGAGTGCGCAGGATGTGGGGCCGGGCCGGAGGTGGCGACGACAAAGGCGATCGCGCCACACGAGATTATGGGGAGGCAGGGGAGCGAGGGAGTCGCCTAACGAGGGCGGTGATACCACTTGGCGAGAACGAGGGCAAGGCTGATGAAGAAAACGCGGTGGTGGGAGGCGATGAGGGTAAGTAATTAAGGACAAAAGTGGCGATAGCGAGAGCGGTGGGTGGTGGGACCATGGTGTTGGTGATAACGATGCCCGAAATAGGTCAGATTGCACGAATATCTTGATACCTCTTTTTGTACAGCTCGATACTTATCTTGTTACTTTGTTGTTGAACATTTGGGTTCTACACATGGTGGGACATTTGGTACTTAAGTTTTTCTCCTCTCTTCTTCTTTCTCTCCCTCAGCTCATACTGCGACGACTGAGGTGAGATCCTTTTTCACATTGCCACATTCATAGATGTTGATATAACTACCTATAGCTAACGTAGCGTGCGCTAGTCCTACACATGGCACAACGACGATCCCCTGCTCACCCCATCACGCATCCTGAGAGCGAACACAAGATTAGCGATGTAGCGACAAGGCAACGGAATGGTGGCAGGTGACGACAAGAAGCTTGCATTCACCTCACCGCGTGCCATGAGAACAGCACGAACCTGGGAATCCAGGAATGGAAGCAGAAATCGATGGCGTCAACGGTGAAGAAGAATTGGGATAAGTCGAATGAAAAGCCCATACTTGGATTTGGCAGGGAACTATGACGGGTGCTATGACCCATCGCCCGATCGATTTCTGGTCGCCCTTGTCCTGATTCTTATTGACATATAAACATCTGACCCGTACCTTGCCACTATTTTATGTGAATAAAAAATGCTGCTGGAATGCTTCATTCAATGTTAATATCATGTATGGCTATCTCATGTTGTGGACGGCTCCGAGGGAAAAAAGGTACGTGTTGTGCGAATTATGCATCTGTAGGAACTTCATGGGCTACCAAGGCCAGACATAGTTATTGTGGGGTGCGACAAATAGCAGGTGATCAGGCTCGACTCGGATAGCATCGATCACCTCCTCCAAACACGACACAAGACATCCGATGGCCTCCACGGGTTTATTTCGCTCTCGCGACATGAAAAAAATAGTCATCACCTCATGGGTGAAACCCAGCATGACCACCTTTGATACGGTCCAAACAAATTAGCGCTCGGGTCAAGAAAACGCCTGGAGTGGACGAAGACAAGTGTCGTTACAGCTTTTCCAGGAAGACAAGGTAGCGCCGACTAACACCCACGTCCGTAGGAGAACAGATTAAAGCGCATATGTAAACGAGCAAGAAAAGGAATCGGTCGATCGAGGGCGGAAAAAAGGACATGGGCTAGAGTAAGGACAGGTGCGCCGTAACACGAACGAGCCAAGATCAGCCACCTTGACTCATAAACAAACTTCAGCAGTGAAGTACGGTGAAGTACGGTGAGGCATAGGGTATCCCTGTCGTGTCAAAGGCTGGCCATGATCACACGGTTTGGGGAGGTATTTAATATGACCCGACGGTTGAGATAGGATATACTCGTCTGTGACCCCTCTCGGACATATACTCTGATCGTCCATTCATTGCAACTGTCGGGCCGTGAGCGGAGCTTCAGAATGCCGTCTAGATATCTGCTAATTCTCAGCAGATACGGGCATGGTTGTACCTTTGCTTTCTCGCCGTATGGCGAACATTGGAGATCGTGTCAGCGAATATTCCACCAGACTTTCCATGCAGAAGCTGCCATTTCGTTCCGCCCAATGCAACTCCAAAGAGCCCGCCAGATGATTCTGAATATCATCGAAAACCCTGATGAATGTGTATTTCATTATTCCATGTGCGGACTTTGGCCAGCATACTCATTCGTACTATGACATTACTCTTTCTAGGTTTGCTTCATCCGTGACAATGTCTAGTGTGTTTGGTTACGATCCAAAGCCTCGGAATGACCCTTTGGTGTCGACCATGGAACAACTTGTCCAAGTATCCGTGCCAGCGTTGACAAACGAGAGGGCGATCCTTCTCAAGACTTTCCCGTTCTGTAGGTCCTGACAACTTGAGGTTCTGTTTGGTTAATTGGTTTCAGTACTATATGTTCCCGATCGGTTTCCTGGTTCCTCGATCAAACGTGAAGCAAGAGAGTCTACTGCGCTGAGGGATCATGCGATGGAGGCGTCCTACCAATACGTCCGGAAACGCATGGTGAGCTTTTGTATTGAGAAAAAGATGATGAATGTGATTGTTGCTGCAGGAATCCCCAGATCATGCGAACGATACGATGGTGTCCGACCATATCATCCGTATGAAGAAATTAGACCACTCGTACCGTGCGGAATATGAGCTGGCTATTAAGCATGTGTTCTACAAGTGGTAACTCGCTTATCCATGACACAGACGTCATCGGTAATGATGACATTCACGCTCGCGACGGTTGAGAACCCTCGCGTGTGGAAGCGTGCTCAGGCAGAGTTCGATGCTGTGCTTGGGATTGACAGACTTCCCGAGTTTGATGATAGATTGTCACTGCCATATGTCGATGCAATTGTGCAAGAATCGTACAGGTGGAAACTGGTGGGCCCTCTAGGTTAGTTTCTTTTTTGTTCTTTCATAAATCAATCTGAACGTCCCAAGGAATTCCACATGCCACCTCCAAGAGCGACATCTACAACATCCCCAAAGGCAAGTTTGCTCGTTAGGTAAGGCTATCTTTCAGTGATGTTTTTGAAAAGGGGCGAGTGTCGTCGCAAATATTTGGTGCGTAATGGATAGCTGTGACCATACCGTATGATTCCTAGAGTGCAATACAGGGCAATGTTGTATGACAGGGACAAATATCCTAACCCGGAGGTATTCATTCCGGAACGGTTTTTGGATGAGCACGGTGTATTGATCGAAGACAACCCCGGCAATATCGTATTTGGATTCGGAAGGCGCGTGTGCCTAGGTAAGTCACAACACATTTTCAAAAAGTGCATGACGGTCCGCTCTTACCTGCATAGGTCGACATACTGCAGACGCGTCCGTGTGGAGTTCTATTGCAACGATGCTGGCTACACTCGACTTCAATCCCGCACAGAACGAGAATGGGGAAGATATTGCAATGCAACATACTCAACTGGACTCACGCAGTTTGTCTGCGTAAATTTATTTGTGCTTCTGGTTGATTTTTCTCCCTAGCCATTCACTCACGTTCCCATGCCGCCTCTCGCCTCGTGCACACATTACCAAGGAAACTCTTCAACGTTTTCTAGCCAAATGATGGTGAAGCAGTTCGACCAAAACTGGTTAGAATGTGTAATAGGGGGGGCCATGACTCCGGAGACTGAGAAAAAGTTTGGGTTCATGATATTTGCAGACTAGAACACATGTAACCATCACCTTGAATGCATCCGGGCTCCAACAGGAATTGGCACGAGCACCAAACTTGAGCAAAGAGACTTGCATAGAGATGATGGACTGTGCTGTTGGAAATCCAAGCGCGCGCGCAGTCACGACCAGCACCGGACCGACCAGATCACCGGAGCGCTGATGCGCCATCGCGCCACCATCGTGTGCCGACGCCATATCATATGGGCGATGTTCGTAGCATTCTCGCGTATGTTTTTCATCAGTATTCCAGTGCCCATAACTTTGCATATGATTTAGCTAGTACAGCCTTTGTGTAGTATATAAGAGTTTCTGTTCGTACTAAAACACCTCAGTCCGTTGCATCACGCGCACGACTGAGATTATCTCTTTAGTCGCGCGCTCCCCGATCGGTACCTGTATTCCCACATGTGCTTATATGTAACTTGGAGAGAGTGGTGTCTGAGACATGCCTGCTCTGAAGTTCGTACGACAATCTCGAGCCTTTTGAAAGGTGATAACTGAGAGGAATGTGTTGGAATTCCAAGCATGCATGCAATCATGACTGGCATTGGGTTGAGGCAATTACTGGTGAGTGCATGCACAAAGATGCCTCCATTGCATGCTGACATCATATCATATTGGAAGCAATAGAACATCTACCACAAAACAGCGGGGTACGGAACTGCTTTGTGATAGCCAAGTGAGTGATCGAGACAACCTGATCATTGGATACCGCCATAGAACACCGCCGGTAAGGACGATTGCACCCGTGCCTCTGGGGAGACGCAACTGGACGTCTGTGAAGACCCCGTAAACCGCACCAGAAGAGAGACCACATCTGACGTGACATTCTAGAGTCACGTCCCAACCCGGGAGATCCAACACGGATGAGCTTTTTGCCGACTTAGGTTATAGCTCGTCAACGAAACCAAAAAAGTAGGGGATGGATGAGCAACAGAGAAAAACGGCTCGCGGAGGTGAGTGTGTTACCCGGTTCGACCATACGCGAGCCTTTGAGCTCCCCAAGCTGCAGGGAACCAGCAATCGGAACTGTGGTCCAATTGGATGAATCTGGTTGATTTGTCCAGGGTGTTACTTCCACAATCTTGCCGTCTTCCAAAGAATGGTCACTCGAGTCGATATGGTGATGCGCGGGATGTTCTTTGGGCTCGCAAACTTCGGTGAACTAATTAGCCACGGCGGTAGGTTGGAACAAGGGAACGTTTGAAGGAAATAGGTTGCAGTACAGCCCGGCAGTCAGGCCTTCAGGCCCTAATTAGGAAGTGCCACCAAGATGAGCACGGAAATCATGATAAAGCGTCCGAGATCTACAACGCAGTTATGGAAACCGAAAAAAGGGACCAAATGGCGTTTTCAGTGTTGAAAGATTCGCAAGCGCCGTGCTGAATATGATGAGCACAGACCAATGATTGTAGTATCTTGATCCGGGCCAGTATATTTTCTGCTCTACTCTCAATGGACCGAGATTGTGCATATTTCAAGATGAGGAGCGTTTCCGCATCTGTGTACATGAGATAGAGATTGATTGGCTTACTGTCGTGAATCACGCTTTAGACTAGGGCCGTTGCTATGCCCTGCTTCACGGCAGAGGTGAAAATCCGATTGGCTTCTGCCTTTTCCTTTAACTCCCCATCTTTGGCTGTAGTTTCAACACCTCCTGCTGAGACCGAATGGGGAAACCAGATCGCACATGGGCACATGACCGCACCGAATTGAAAAATTGTTTCAGGCAGAGCACATCCCGAACTTCCTAACATGAACCTGTGTATGACAAGTCTTGTGCAGAGATACGTTCTTCTCTAAGGGCAACGAATCCAATTTGCGGAGCAAGACGTGGGACTGCGGACACACCAAAGATATTAGTATAAGGGAAGAAAACAATCCTGGGATTCCTAGTACTACTAGTTCTCCATGTGGGAATGAGCAACCTGAAAAGGAAGGAGCGCGCTAGAGTAGATGATACTCAGTCGCGCGCAAGGCAAACGGACTAAATATATTCAACTAGAGTAGATGATACTACAACTAGGTTAGCATAAGTGTTTATAAGATAAACTTCAAAGAACATACCTCAGTCGCGCGCAAGGCAAACAGACTGAGGTGTTACTGTATGATAAAAGTGCTTAAATATCAAAGAATCTAACTACCAGGCACTGATGTGCACTCAGTAACAAGGATATGAAACTAGCTATCAATCAAAGGATCA
>JBBPJT010000666.1:0-16978 GCA_038088895.1 Xerocomus potaroensis
ACCTTGTATTAATGTAGCACTGCTTGGTCCGTGCGTAGATACTTGGAATATATAAACCCGAAGGTCTGAGCGACCAAGACTCCCCAGTCTTGTTCACTTGAACCATAAGGGTCTTGTCACCTGGTTACACAAGTGTCTGACTTTAAGTTCCCTTCTCGTTCCACCTCGTTTCGTCCACCACAGGCTTGATCTATTTGCCTAGTGCGTATATCCTTACATCGGCTTGATTACTGCCCGGTGTACTCTCACTTCGTTTCATAGATAGTATATAAAGCCCAAAGAACTTGACCAGGGGACTCCCAGTCAAGTTCTCTTGGTGTTCTCCCTCTAGTAGGGGCCCTAAGCAAGATAGACTCAGTCCAAAGGAGATCACATGTGCATATTATCCTCACTTACATACTTCCACTGACCACCAACTCCCCCTCACCTTCCCACCATCCATTGGTCCACACAACAGTCTGGAATGCATGCTGGTCACTCATTGGCACACCCCAGACACTGATGTCACCTCTCAGTTATTCTGGCAGCATCAGGCCACTGGTTCAAATGCTTGACTTATCAACATTCATCATGCATGCCGTACTGTCTACATTATCATCTCTCTATAGCCTCACCACAGGCGAGCGCGAGACCACTCTGCAGCCGTGCCAAAGCGAGGGGATATCGCACCGTCGGCAAACCAAGCCTCCGTCACGCGTTTTCACACCCTGTGTAGCTTTAGAAGCATGATAGCCTAGAGCTAACGAGTAGTCACGTCAATTTGACTCAGTTCGGAACAAACCTACGATATTCAAAAGGATCGGTTGGGGATGTCTGAAAAACTAAGCTAATTTTGGTCCCGCACAATTCTAGGCCCATCACTGAGGCATACCGTCAATTGAGTACCACACCATACCACCTGCACAACGTAAAGGCGTTCAACCGCCTGCATTTCTCACCCGCATGTATCTAGTGCCCAATATAACCTGTCCGATGCACACACACCCCTTGGGTCGTTACGCACATTGACTAAAGAAATGGAATCCAAAGGCAAAACCCCCTCATTTCTGAATGAAGATTATATCTGTGCTAGTGAGCGGGGGTGGCCTAACTGAATTGTGCAGGAAGTTTGGTCAATGCTTAAAGTCGCCGCACCAACTCTGCCGTATTTCGCCACCGTCGAAACCTTGAGTTACATCAACCCGTGTGGTGAAAGGGGTGGTCGGACGTATTCGTTCTATACCACCAAGGCAGCTAAATGGGGCCAATAAAATGGTAGTTCGTCTCGACCAAGGGTATACTCGGTCTTGCAAGGATATATTACAAGGATCTTAGTAACCTGCCAGCAGAGTTCCGGCATATCAACAATGTTTCAAACCATCGAGGATCCGCAGAGGTCAGCTCACGGCTCCATTTCTCGTATGGGTTATAGGATATGAGAGGGGTATGGGTTATCATGTTCCTGCATACCTACTCGGGAAATTGGAAACTGTATGGTTTTTCAAAGAGCTATTTTTTTGGGGTATGTGTTATAACAAAGTCGGCTGTAGTAACGTATTCTACAGGTAATAGCACTAGAGTTCTCCACCTCCGGAGACCGCTAAGTAACGTATCGTACATAACACCCCATACCCCATGAACTCACACATGAACAAAGTGCACTTATTCTTCTCGTTGCCAGACTCACGCGGTATCTGTCAGTGGTGTATGGTCCTTTAGCTACTGCCAGAGCTGGATTACTAGTTTGAGCACGAATTCTCAAGCGGAAGGTTGATTTTGATTAGATTCGCACACGAATTAATTCATTTACATAATTTGTTTAATCGCGCACACACACCTATGATACGGCACTGAATGTAAAAGCTACCCCAATGTCAAAGCGAGCACGAAAGCGAACATGAAAGCGAATACGAAAGTGATATAAAAGCGAATATAAAAGCGAAAGCTGCCAACTGTGAGCCTCCTATTCCCTCTACATCCAAGTGAATAGAGTTATCATCAACAACCCATGCTCAAGACTATCGTGGTGGCCATTGCTACAACCACAGCAATGGCACAAGTGCTGCTACCGCCATACGCTGTTCCAAACTTTGCTTCCCTATCCAGCAAGACCTGGCCCAGCCCATCCGAATGGAAATCGTTGAACGACTCGGTGGGTGGACGACTTCAAGCAATCAGGCCATGGGCTGCTGTTTGCTACACCTCCGATCCCCTCTTCAACCCGGAAGCATGCCAGTCAGTCATCTCCGGATACAAGAACTATACACAGGCATGTTTGACCCTATATCGTGTCGTGCCATACTAACTCCAGTCGTTTCAGCGTGAAGCGGTCCCTGCCGCGCTTTTGTGGACGAACTGGGAGTCGTGTGGTTTCCACCAAGACTGCGTTTTGGACTATGATAATCCTCAGCCCGTTAGCAATGCGACGTGTCATCAAGGATCGACACCACCATATAGTATAGCCATCTCAGATGCTCAAGATGCGAGCACCGTGGTTCAGTGGACAACCGCTCATGATGTGAAGATCACAGTGAAGAACACAGGTCTGCCGTTCTTCGTAGATAGCGTCTTAGCTTTACTCACAGGAACCAACCAGGTCATGACTATCTTGGTCGGTCTGCAGCCCCAGACACCCTTCAAGTGTATACCCACTTGATGAAAGATTTGAGCTATGTGCCAGAGTTTGTTCCCCAAGGCTCAGGTGCTGCCCCTGTTCCGGCCTTCACTATTGGCGCAGGTGCACAGATCTATGAAAGTGAGTACCTCACAGCTCCATGTTGCAACTATCAATACGACATGTGATATAGTTTATGATGCTGCTGCGGCCCACAACGTCAGTCCCGTCGCTGGATTCTGTAGTACTGTTGGAGGCGGTAAGTGTGACTGTCCGTCAAGTCTGGCACTCATTCGTTCCTGAACATCAGGTGGCGGCTACATGCAAGGGGGTGGTTATGGCATGTAAGCAGGACTTGGGCATTTTGTATTGCAATCAATTAACCTTCAGATCAGACTGACACCTGCTTATGGACTCGGTGTAAGGACACCGTTCTTTGTCGTCGAATCTCATCTGACCGACCCCGACAAAACAGGTAGATAGCGTACTTCAGTTCGAGGTAACTTCCCTTCCCCCCTAAGTTCCAATCAGCTAAGTAGTGCGATGGAAGGTCGTCACTATGGATGGACAGATCAGGGTGGCAAACGAAGTCCAAAATTCTGATTTGTTTTGGGCTCTCCGAGGAGGGGGAGCTGGAAGTTGGGGAATTGTCAGTGCGTACTAGCCCATATCGTTCTGATCCTGCCGCTCTGATTCTCATAGCTTCGGTCACTATTCGGGTGTACCCTTCGTTTGCAATTGGCGCTTCCCTTCTCACCATTACACCAAACTCCTCCCAAAATCTGACTGCCCTTGGTATTCAATTCATCGCCATGATGGCGAGATACCAAAACTCGTGGGGAAGCATAGGTATCACGGCCACTACTGTCGCTAAGGAGGACCAATATTTTCTTGTATGTTCTGCTGTTCATTCGTCTGTCTACTAATGGCTGACTGTAATCAGCCCATATATTGGCCTGTCACCACTGCTACTCTCTCTGATCTCCACCCGTTCTTCGAAGAGTTGAAGAGCCTCTCGTCAAACTATACGGTGACCAAGAACACAACCTCAGATTCCATGTTCCCCTCAATTAGTGTGGCAGTCCTACAGAATGCTAGTCCCTTTTGGGACTTGGTCAGCCCCGTCGGTGCTTCAGTCCAAGTGGCCTCACGCCTTGTCCCACGATCGTACATCGATCCGTCTCAGCCCGCATCGATCACAGCCGTTGCCGAGGCGATCTGGAGGGGTCTGCAGATTCTCAATGTGCCGCTCTCTGAAGATACGACGCGCGTTTCTGGGCCCGCTGAGGTGGTTATATTTGGTGATATGCCCTACGCAACAGCCTCATTGGTAAACACGACTGGTGCGAACCCGGGTCTATATGCTGCCGGATGGCACGTCGCCTTCTCTGCGTGAGTCGTTTTTGATCCATCATCCGTCCGAAATCGATCCTTAAACTCTTGTTTACGCTCATTACATATCCATTCGATACAGGGCCTGGACTGCCCAAACCCCCGTGGCGAAGCAGGTGGAGGTCATGAAGGCTGTCCACAATTCGGTCACGCCACTGACCGCGCTGGGGATCACTAGCAGCTACCAAAACGAAGGTGACGCATTCGAACCAAACTGGCAACAAGGTGAGGAATCATCGTTCCTGCTGGCAAGCCGTGAACTAATCACACCCTCGTTTTCAGCCTTTTTTGGATACAAGTACGAGGCGCTGTCGTCTATCAAGCAGAAATACGATCCGCGAAACCGTGAGTTTATGTTCTTGCTTGTACCGAGAGACGAACGCTCACAGACGGGGCCAGTCTTTACTACGTACAAGGTAAACCTTTACTCCGCTGAGCAGCGTTTTCACCCACTTATCATTTCCTTCCAGGGCGTCGATTCGGTGATACACTCGGATCCCTACCGTTGCTATAAGGCCGATCAAGATGAATTTCTCTAATTGCAACTGGCGGCACCTAGTCTTACGCTCGCTTGATATATTCTGCCTCTTGCTTGGATGTCTGGAATACTATTTCAAGTGATTTTACTGGAAAAAAAAATGAAAAAAAAAAAATGAAACAATACTTTTTTGATGTATGTACCTAGTTTTGACAGTGTAAACTTAGGAGAAGACCATTGGAATGGATGTTGATGTATGCTCTCACACCCCACGACGAGCGATTGTCTATCGACCTGCAAATACACACAGTAAATAACATGATAATTGGCTGGCTCAAGATTCAGAATTTCTTTGTTCGTGTGACTCTAAGCTACGATTGAGAGAACGCTCCGATTTCTCCTGTGCAAAATCATCTCTTAACTGATCGATGCTGATGGAGAACTGATAGTCATCGATCGTGTTCAAAGCTGCAATGAATTGATTTACCCTTACCAACGATATGAATCATGTGTCGCTTTTCAGCGGATCCCATTATGCGCAATATGTAACAGGATTGAACGCAGGAACAACAGTCCGCTGACATGTCCAGAAATCGAACAGACCCTTTGTCATACATCTTTTGGTGGGCCCATTCGCGTCTCTCTCTATCAATGTGACGACTGACTGACGTGCACCCGTTCGTAGCCTCGACACACGAGACCACCGCAAACCTGCCCAAAATAAACACACTCTCGCTTTCATATTCCTTTTTTACACCAGAGGATATTACCCATGTCGACAACTGAGACACACAAAGGACAATTGGTCTACCACAACCGGCAAACCGTCATCGACGACAAAGTCATCTCCGGGGACGAAACCCCAAGACACCCGTCGGTCACATCAACTGGTAACTACACCTGCCCCAAAGTGCGCTCAATGAAATCTCATCTAAACAACACATCAATGAACGCCTCTGGTAGCGAAATGGAGTTCATGGACCTGGACCTGGACTTATGATTGGCGTGCCCTTTTTTTTTTTTGATGCGCGTCAGGCACCCGTCCTTTCCTTGTTCATGTTTTCGTACCATGTGCTCGTATGTCGTCGCGGACGGACGGGCAAGAGGACGCGTCGTGCGCAGGACCGGTCTTCAGTCGTGCTTCTTCGGCGTCCAGCGACGCTCAATCACATCCAAGGTGAACGTCGGATGACACACTTTTTTTTTATTTGACGATACGAGCGTGGACTCTGATACGCAGGCCGTCACCTACTCGAATTGGCCATCCGGTCTTTCCATCCCCTTGCGGTGCGTGGCTAACCACCGAGGCAAACCCTGGAACGGTCCTACCAAAAACCTCGACGGGCCCGCTATATCGGGGGTAGTTCCTACGGGATGCTTATGACACACTCCGAGGGTAAGTGCGACAAACGGACCCGGCACCGCGTGATACGCGAACGGCAAACTCACCGAATGTGAGCCAAAAAAAAAACACACCTTTTTTTTTACATTTCCGCATGGTTCCTTGACCTGAAAGCGCTGATGAATTCAAATACAGGGGGATGGAGCACGCACGACACGCACGGTGTTCGCCGTGCGACGTGACTGATCGACCTGATATAGGCCATGGACGGCTCGGGACCGCTTCCATGACGTGTGCGAGTAGATAATATGAACAAAGGGACGCCGGAACGTACGGGGAGCGTTCAAGGTACGGTTATTTTTAGAACGAGTACGTCGGATGCTCTTGAAGAGGTACAATCACAAATGATTTGAGATGGTGGCCTTTGCGTGCCTCGAGAGCTCCGACTTGTTCCCGAGTGGCGGAAGTCTTTACGTCGTACGAGATAGAACTTCTCCGAGCGATAAAGCGCCTAACTATCGGTGTATATAGTGTTTTCCTTCAGGCACAAGGACTAATCAGATACAACATCATGCATGCAATGCTCATTTCAATTGTTCGTGCTAGGAAAAAAAATGCTACTTGGGCTATACCTGATCTGAGTTCGGTACAGCAAGTTACAAAACCTAAAGGAGTGGAATCCAGTGCCACGTCAATATCGCGATTCACGACCCAAGTTCTACTCAATGGAAAACGTTATTCGATGTCCGTTTGGGTCGGATCATTCCCATCAACGTTGGTGGTCGTAGGCAGCTGCTGCTGTGGAGCCTGGCCAGGCGACGGTTGCTGTTCTGATGGTGGCGAGGGCGTGCGCTGCACAGCCCGCTTCTTGGATCGTGCTGATGGGTTAAAGTGCCCACATTTGGGGCAAACATATTCTGTTCAGATGGCAGTGAATAAGAGTGCCTCGTAACCAGACAGGAGACACTAACGTGTATCCTCCCACATGTTCTCCTTGACAAGACCGTTGTGGGCAAAACAATTTTGACAGATGAGTGCATAACGTGAAGCGGGGACCGTTGCGGATTGCTCGTCGTCATCACCTAGAATTGCATCCGCCAGCTTGTCGTACCAGCGCTTACGAGCAGCTTGGATAGGTTGGGGCGTTGCTAAGTAGGAAAAGGAGTTGGGGCCACAAACGGTCGGTGAACTGAAGCACATACGCGAGAGTTGCAACACTGGACCCCGAAGCTGACCATTCGGCGTTTGTAATTGTTGCTGCTGGGGTGGCAGGGGGTGTTTTGGTACCAACGGGGTCTGCGGCACGGAAGGGGGAGAGACCTTCCTTTTCCGCAGGGGTGTAGCCCCTGAATTGAGCGGAGACGGTTCATCATACTTTTCGATGAGATTTCGCGTGCTATAATAGTTTGTCTTCTTCTTAATCTCCTCGACCTTTTCACGCTGCTTCTTGAGCACCTCCTGAAGTGTCTTTTCTGAACATGGGAAATGAATGATAGGTGCAGAATGAGTTGGAGCACGGACGGACCTTCACGGTTCCCCTTCCACGTGTACCATATCTGCATCATCCTCCGTGCAAACAAGATTCTGGAAAAGCGGAATGTAAGCCTGGTATTCGACAAAGAATGTCCGGTATGCCACAAACAGAATGGGTCCCACGACCATCCCCGCGGTTCCGGAATTTGATTCGTGCCACGCCGAGGGCAACGTGCGCGTATACCATAGGGTGACATAGGAAAACCAGATGAAAAACGTTCCGAGCGTGAACTGCAGTGTCGTTCGCCGTTCACGCAAGCGGATCTCGGCGAGACGCGTCTGACGATTCTGCACGTCTGCTGCAAGCCCAGAAAGGATTACTTCATAGTCTTCTGATTCTCTCTGCCGAACGCGTCGCTGCGGATGGGTACTAAACTGATATGAACAGAAAGGACTGACCTTCTGAAACCATCGGGTGAGGAAGGACATGGTGTGAAGACAACATCAGGATATGACTAATTTAGATGCATTGATGCTACACAGCCACAACTTCTCGGTGGTATGACTGTTTTCCACGGCTTGTATTGTGTACATTATCCTTACCACAGAACCACAAGCTGACTAGGAACAAGAAACAAAGGTAAAGAACACAATACAGTTTCATCCACTGCTCGCGTTGTAAACCTGCAACATGTTTCGTGGGTTCTTTCCTTAAGAAACAAGAACCGTGATTCACAGGGTGGTACTTATTTCGCACAATGGCTAGGCAGTCCTACCAAGGACAGACATTTCTACGGTCCAAAGTGGACCCTAACAGTGCAAGAGATGCAACGAACCCATTGTTGACAACATTCGAAACAGATCGCGACATGACAGGGTGGGCAGGGTGGGTCAAACGCTTATATTGCCGAGAGGCACTTTCCTTGTCTGACTCGAGTCCACAAAAAAAAAACCAAAATTGGATGGTGCCTACCATTAAGATTGCGTTTGTATTATGCGACGCATGAACTAGAGGAGCTTTCGCTATATGGCAAGTGTAGTTTGCAAGGTCGTGTGACCGGTTTGAGTTAGAAGGAGACATACGATGCTGACCTCGAAACTTTCTTGTTGGGTGATGGCAACAAACAGTGTTCCGATATCGCTTGAATAACTACGAGCACAAGTGCCGTCCCGTCTGAGAGTTCGTAAGAGTGAGTTCGTGGCTCAACACCTCGTTTGGAACCCAGAGAAAATGAAGGATGAAAAGTCATTTCGCATTAACCTTTTTCGCTTGGTCTGATCCTGGGTTCGTGTTCGCTTCCCTTGGAACTGCCGAGATGTATCGCATGATTACTGTGCGCTTACTGGTTCCTTTCAGTCCTTCAGGGCTTGTATTCGACCCTGGTCGGTTGTAAAGTAGATGAATGGTCGATGGTCGTTCTCTTTTTTTTCTACCCGGGCCAAAGATGGATTAGATAATCTGCTTGATAAGAAATATTGGAGTCAGTGAACTACATCGATCGTTCATCTCGACTTTTCTTCTTGACATGGCACCCTCAGCTTCAAAGCAGAAACGTCTTGCAGAGAAAGCAGCAAAACAGGCTTCAAAGCAACAGGGCCAATCCGTAACTTCCACCTCGACGCCCAATGGATCAGTTATTGGCACTGCAACCAACACTCCACTTACCAGTGTCTCCGCCGCCAACAGCACGGATGACTTGACTTCCATGGCAAAACTCCAAATCGCTACGGAAAGGTACATTCCATCGCACGACCACGGAACCACGGGCTGAACGCTTGTTATAGGAGCGCTGCCGGCGTGCTCGTCTCTGATCCAAAAGGTCGAGATATTAAAATTGATTCGTACACGCTCTCCTTCCATGGTCGCTTGCTCATTGAGGGCGCTGAGATTTCCCTCAACTACGGACAACGGTACGGTCTCTTGGGCGAGAACGGATCTGGAAAGGTGCGATTAACCATCTTTGTCGCGCCGTGGTCACTCATGATGCCCCAGTCAACCTTCCTTCAATCCATGGCAGAACGGGACATCGAAATCCCTCCTCACATCGACATTTACCTCGTCAGGGGAGAGGCAGAGCCATCTGAGGTGAACGCGGTTGATTTCATTATCGCCTCCGCAAGAGAGAAGGTTGCCAAGCTCGAAAAACGAATTGAAGACCTGTCCGTCGCCGAGGAGGTAGACGAAACGGCTCTTGACGCCGCCTACGAAGAACTCGAAGAAATGGATCCGAGCACGTTTGAAGTAAAGGCGGGAAGTATTCTTCACGGTCTAGGTTTCAGTCAAACCATGATGCAGAAACCGACCAAGGATATGAGTGGTGGTTGGCGAATGAGGGTGGCCCTCGCTCGAGCTCTGTTCGTAAAACCGCATCTATTGTTACTCGACGAACCGACGAACCACCTCGATCTGGGTGCCGTTGTCTGGTTGGAGGCGTATCTGTCCACATATAACCATATTCTCGTTATCACGTCCCATTCACAAGATTTCATGGATTCCGTATGCACGAATATAATGGACCTGACGATGAAGAAAAAACTCGTGTATTACACGGGTAATTATTCAACCTACGTTCGTACAAAGAAGGAGAACGAGGTGAACCAAATGAAGGCATACCACAAACAACAGGAAGAGATCGCCCACATCAAAAAGTAGGATAGCACCTCCTAGCTAGATAACATGCTGACAAATTCCAATAGATTCATTGCTTCAGCCGGAACATATGCTAACCTTGTCAAGCAAGCTAAGTCAAAACAAAAGATTATCGACAAAATGGAAGCTGCGGGTCTCATAGAAAAAGTTGAAACTCCACGGCCCCTGCGCTTCCACTTTGAGGATATCCGCAAGCTCCCACCTCCCATCATCGCTTTTAATGACGTTGCATTCTCGTACTCCGGCAGACGTGAAGACTACTTGTATGAGCACTTGTCATTTGGTATTGAGTAAGTAACAGCCTGCGATCCACCGCCCCATTTACGCAGTGATTTACAGCATGGACTCGCGCATCGCCATTCTTGGTGCCAACGGCGCAGGAAAGTCCACCCTCCTTAACCTTATTACTAGCGCACTGCAACCATGCGAGGGAACAATCTCTAAGCACGCCGCTTTAAAACTAGCGAAATACTCACAACACTCCGCCGATCAACTTCCATATGATAAATCTCCAATCGAGTATTTCCAAAGTTATTTTGCTGAGAAATACCCAGAGAAGGATGCGCAGGTGAGACTAATTATCCCCCTAACTGCGCACTGGTCTCACGCTGTCTCCGCGATCAAGGCGTGGCGGCAGCAGCTCGGCAGATTCGGGCTTTCCGGAGCACATCAGGTCTCTCCTATCAGACAGCTGTCAGATGGCCTGCGGAATCGGTGAGAAATCCGCTCCGGAAAAGGGTCTGGACCAAGGCTGATCAATTAAACAAGTGTTGTGTTTGCGCAGTTATCTATGGAGCATCCACACATACTACTGCTGGGTACGTGACGTTGTTATCTCGGCTAACAATAAGTGATGAATGTCCGTTGATTAGACGAACCCACCAACCATCTGGATATGGGTTCTATTGACGCCCTGGCCCTTGCCATCAAAGAGTTTGAGGGTGGCGTCGTGATTGTTTCCCATGATTTCCGTGTGTTTCACGTGGTTTCATCGCTTGCCTTTAGTTTTGGCTCATGTGATCCCTTCATATCCAGGTCTCATTTCTCAAGTCGCCGAAGATCTTTGGGAGGTCAAGGACAAGACTGTACGCAACCTCTCCAAGGAGGACATCACGATCGTCGACTACAAAAAGAATCTTGTCCAACAAAGTGCGACTTTTATTACCAACCTTGAATGCGGACATCTGATAATTCGCCAATAGGTCAAGCAGCGCTCGAGAAGGCGAAGCTTATTAGCAAGAACGCAGCCAAGGGCAAGACATAATCCCGCATCGGTGCCTCGACTGTCCGCCATTTTTGCCAACCACCGCCAATCTATTTTACTCGCTCCACACTGTGGCCATGCCCTAGATCCAATTTTGTACATGTTTATCGCGTGCATACGTACAAGTCTGAACGTTCATGTCCCCCAATCCTCTTTCGAATCGTCACGACGCGTTTGTCCTAGCTGTGGAGCGGTGATGGTGTGACGTGGTTTATTCCGGCTGATCGGCTGGCACGAGATCTTCCAGCTGTTCTCTGGCATGAACACAGTGGGTTTCTCCGAGGTTTTGATGCGCACGTCGATTTATCTGAATGGAGCGACAACGCGCTGTCCATGAGGCCAAACGTCTCGAGTGTGAAACCTAAGTTTAAATCCCAGGCGTCCAAGTGCCGATTTGCGATACGCGCGCCCGCGCGCGTGAACGGCGGGCAACTTTCTTAATACGATATATTTGATTTCGTGACCGTCCGCATCTCGGTGCGGTGTATGGGACGATCGCGTTCGGAAATGGGAGCTTGTACGGACGAGATGCATGTGGAAGAAATGGGGACGGCGCGTTTCCCCCCTCCCCCCCTCCCCATCACAAAGAACGGTTGCGGACGACCTCTGGGCCGGCCGGCTGGATTTCGAACGCGGAAAAACGCCTCGCCGTTCGAACTTGGGGCCGTGTTGTACGTGCGTGTGTGTGCGTTGTATGATGCGATGCGAGTATTTGGGAACGCCGCCGCTGGGTTTGTGATCCAACGGGGACCTTTTTTTGTCACGCACGTTTTTTTCCGTACGCCATCCTCTTTGCTCTCTCTCTCTCTCTCTCTCTCTCTCTCTCTTTTATTTTCCCCTTTCGTTCTGTCTCGCGCTCTTTCTTTCTCTCTCTCTCTCGCACTTCCTTTTCAACAACCTTGTGGTTTTTTTTGGAAAGTGACATATATGGGTGATGACGCTGGTGTGCTGCCAACAGAACGGTATCACCGACCGGAAACGTGGCCGCTCACTAAAAAAAAACAAGCGGTAAGCCACTCGCGCCCGCACCTCCGTGACGGGTGCTAAATAGTAAAAAATAAAAATAAGAATAAAATAAAAAAGCATCCTAAACGTTCCATTGAAAAACATTCAAAAAATAAGAAATAAAATAAAAATAAAAATAAAAAAGAGGACGAGACCATGCTTCAAAGTCGTGTTTTGGGTACATCCAAATCCCGGTCCGTGATCGGCGTAAGAACCCGGGTGGGAGACGGAGAGAGAGATCGATGTGACAGTAGACAGGTTTTTTTTGGGACCGTGTTCACTTTTTTTTTTTGGTTTGACGTATTCCGTGGCCCCCGGTGCTGGAGAAGTGAAAGGGTTCTGATCGGAATTCGTCGTTCCCGGAGTGATCGTCTTGGACGTGGGGATGGGGATGGGGGGGAAAAGTCACACGAACGAGGCTTTGTTGGACCCTTGTTCGTAATATGCCCCAGTCCTCGTTTTTTTATTCTTTTCAGCGTTTAGGTCGTCCTCGTCCATTGGGAGAACCGGCCCCGCAAGGGGTGAGTAGGTGGGCATGCCCACCAATTGGGCGAGTCCTCTGCCCCGTGTGACACGCGACATCCGCCACATACACACACACGAAAGAAATAAGAAAACAAAAGTAAAATAGGAAGCTGTCGTGGGCGGATTGCGCCTCCCGACCATCTCGGACGCCACGTCGCCTGTCACGACAGCGCGCACCGTCACCACGTACCTACAAAAACGTCACACACCTTCCACAAGCAACGGCTGAACTGACAGCACCGACGGGTCTCTATTGAGTTCAGCGTATGTAACACATAACGGGGACAAAACAAAAACGATAGGCCCCGACGGGTGGGTGGTGGGGCGGACATACGGCAGATGTCGTACCTTTTCCCCGTCCTCACATCACGGTCGGGGTGGGGTGATCGCCATATGGGGATGGGAGTGGCGGGGATGGCGGTCCGAGTGCTGGCTGACCCTGGTATCCTTGGAGACCATGGGGGGGATGTGTGGTGTAGTTGGGCTGTGGGGACAGCGCACCATCATTGGCGGGTGGACTGAGGACGTAGCCGGAAAAGTTGGCCGGTGGTTGAGACGAGACCGGGGTGGGTTGATGGACGTATGGCTGACCCTGGGCTGGTTGGATGATTGGAAGACCCTGGGGCGTGGCTGGTTGGTAGCTGTATGTCTGGTTCGGGCCTGGTTGCATCATGGGAGGACCTTGTGGAGGAGTCTGCTGCGGATAGGCGCCGTACTGCTGGGGAGCAAGACTCTGAAGGGGAATGGCGTGTGGGTATGTGGTGTACGGTGGGGCGGGGGATATTGGGGGAGAAACTTGCTGAGGGTACGCGTTCAACGGCTGATGGCTGGAAGGATACGCGCCGTAAGGCTGAGGTGGTGCACAAGCCGCGGTGCCGAACTGGGGTTGAACTATCCCCATCTCCGGCTTGACGGTACCGGGGATAGCGTTAGCGGCTTCCTTGACAGAAGCAACCCAGACGCTTCTGCCGCGGATGGCACTGATAATGGCGTACATGAAGATAATATCGTAGTATATGAACGCTAATAAACATCCGAATCAGCACACGATCACCGACAAGAGGGTTCTGTCGTTGTTTACCGCAAAAGAAGTTCGAGAATGCAAACGCTTCCATTATCGTGAACTCGTCGCATATCTCATTGGCAGTGACATCTGACAAACCGGAGTCATCCGTCTGTTTCATGTCGGTGAGATTCGTGTGTCTTACAATCAGTGTAGATGCAACCACCGGGGAAAATGAACGATTTTCCGGCAACAGTATCGGCGGCGGTGCCTACCCAGACCAGCCACAGGACGACTGTCATGTCACCCGTCATGTCAGATAAGCTAAAGTCGGCAAAGGGGGATGTTACGCACAGAACCAGATGATCTCGAATACAATCGTGGACGTGAAGACGCGTTGCCTAGAATTACCCAACACCAAGCTAGACAACAATGTGAAAAAAAAAAAAAAGCGATGGATGTCACACGCACAACAGCGGAAGAGAGATGATCGTCAGACATGACGCAGCAAGACCCAACGGAACAAAGGACAGGTAGACGTTAGTGTACCCAGCGGTCAGGTACTCGATGTGAGCACAGATGCCCAGCACGGCGAACGACAGGAGTGTAATGAGCGCTTACGAACCGAAATTCGGTTAGCCTCTTTCAGCTAGCAGCGCTCATGTCCTTTTGACTCACTGAAGATGACTCTCCGGAGCACAGGAATGATGACCATAGCTTTGCTTTGTGGAGCGACAGTCAACGGGGTGAAGGTGGGATGCAAAAAAAAAAAGAGACGCACTGAATGCTGCCGTCATTGACCGCCAAAGTAAACTAAATACTTACTAGATTGAGGTTGGTCTGAGGTTGTGTCAGTGCAGAACGACACACATGTTCCGTAACTGGTTCGTCCATCCAAACTTTGTCTGTACGTGAAGAACCGTTGACATAAGGGATGCCAACATGTCTCCTGGAGTCATGATATCTGAATAGCGTCCAGGTACGCACCATTTTACCTTTGCGAACTTGTGCTTAACGGATGCGAATGACGACTGGATATGAGAACCGGCTGTCATGATTAAACGGCTAGGACAAACGGAAATTCAGGGTCGTTCCGGCGTCAAAAACATAGGTGGTGCACAGGTCTCCGGCACCACAGTGAAGCCTTTCCCATAGGTTATGTCACTCTCCAGTCAAAGGGGTAAACACGTTCCTATCAACGTGACATATGTTTGGTGATGCTCTTAAACGAGTTCCGCGCTTGATAGAAAGACGACGAGCGAGTCTGTGTAATTCAGGCTAAAGTCTTATGAGAAGGAAATTTTTTACGCGTTTTTTCGTCATGTGTCTTGTCAAACTCAATACTTGTGAATCAAACTCTGCATGAAAAAAGAAGACGTATCGACGTCAGGACGAAGTGAAGCCGAACTGAGCGTCTACGCAACATTGTCGGACTGTTCCGGGACCGAACGAGTGGTAGAACGAACGAACGGGAGCAGCCGAGCGTTCTTGTTCTCGACGAGAGAACGCCAGCGCGAACCCGTCCAACTGGCCGTGTCTCTCGCACGACGTCGAGTTCTGTCCGCCTAATATAAATAAACTTTCGCACATCAATGCGACCATCGGTCGTTTCAATGTGACGGATTGGAGATTCCATTCAGCCTTGTCAATCCCACATCTATCGACACCCCATCCAAACCCACACACGTCGAAGGCCGTCTTCGAGTACCGCCTGTTCCAAACACCCGTTCCCTGGTTCGACACGTTTCACCTTTTTTAACCACTTCCTTTCACCCCAATCGCCACACGTCTCGGTTTGAAACGCCTTCTCGTTCTCGCGGAAGGGAATGGCGAGTTGTATCAAGAACCACGTGCGGCATCGCGTTCTTCGAACGAGTGACTCCGTCTCTCTTTCTTTCCTTCTCGTTGGCACAGGGTGAGCCGACCACGTGGCGCTTGTCCCAGCCAAGGTCGTTCACACACCAGGTACCCACGCCCGCTCAGAGAACAAAAGGCAAACAAGCACGGACGCGTCCGGAAAGCACGGCAGGGGTTCGTCCTAGCTATTCGGACATGCGCCCATCGTGTGGGAGCTGGCCCAGTGAGACGTCCTCCCCTCATCGTCTTTCCCACCTACGTGGCCGGCCACTTTTTGTATGTTGTCGACGAGGGTGTGGATGTGATAAAGGAAAGGAAATGCTGTTCGTCAGCGATCATCGATCAGCGGCCTGAGCGAATTGCGTTTCTCTTTGAGTCTTGGCGACATGTCGGTTGTGTGTCCCCAACAGATGACGTGGTCGCTGTCGCCGCCGAGCGAGCGACGAAATCCGTGGAGGACGAGAGATTAAAATTGGGTGGCGTACCCCCACAACCGTCCCATCCAATTTAAATTTTTCCATGCCGATGTCACGACGACAAACAAGCAAGCATCGGTGCGGTGTGAATATGTCGTTTAAAAAAAGAGTCCGAGTCCGAAGCGAAGTATGGTATACCATTCGGCAACATATCTAGATCCCAGTGCACTTTTTTTTTTTTTTTTTCCATTCGAAAACGAGTGTGTGTGAGAAGTATGTGTGTGTGTGAACCATGGGGCCAGTTTGGCAAAAGTTGGTCCAAGGGGAATCAAGACAAAACAAAGTACAAGTCCAATTCAGCGGCCACGTTGGAGAAAGACCCGCGAACGCACGACAACCTCCAAACTGGGGTTGAAAAAACCCATCGACGTGGCCGGTCCGTCCCTCAGCCCCGTTCCGGTCCGCCCAAACGCCCCTTCCTACCAACGTTTTTCATGGTCCGATTGAATTAGATTCGCGGCACCGATCCAGCTTCTTTTTCGTTCGTTTTCGTTTTCTTTTCTTTTTCTCTTTTTTTTTTTCTTTTTCCCAAAACGCGTTTGGTGGCGTCCCCCGATTTTTCCTTTTGCTTTTTCCATTGGGTCTCCAAACCGCGTCGTGGCCTTGTTTTAGCGGCGTTGGTCCGACCGTCACGTGTGTGTGTGTGTCGTTATACGATCACAACACGTTTGTCGCACGTCTCTTTCTCTTTCCTTTGTTCGTCTTGCTTCTTTTTTTTCCGCAACCTTGTCCTTGCGGTGCTCACAAGGCACACACACACACACACACCCACTTTTTCGTCTTCTCGGCCGACGAAACGGTTCACATCACCGCTTGCGTTTTCTTCTTCATGACAATGTCACTCTTCTCTCTCACACATACATTCATACATACACGAGATACTCCGAACCAGGTGGCCATACTGTATAGAGGAATGGAAA
>JBBPJT010000667.1:0-16969 GCA_038088895.1 Xerocomus potaroensis
TAACACCTTAGTCCATTTGCCTTATGTGCGACTGAGGTACGTTCTTTGCCATTTATCTTATCTACACTAGTACTAACCTAGTTGTAGTATTATCTACTCTAGCATGCTCCTTCCTTTTTAGGTTGCTCATTCCCATACACTCTTGGCAAGAGCTGAATTCCAATCAGTCCTCAGTCCTTAACTATGCACCATCCAATTTTCCTGGCTGCATCAACCCTATTAAAAATGTATAACTATTTATGAGCACCCTGGCTTCAACTTTTAGTCTAGCCAAAAATTGCTTTGCCATTTATGACAGATTTTGGCTAGAGTACATTTGTACTACTACTACTTGCTAAATAGGTATATGATTTTCTATGTTGTCACATGTGACATTGGTCAGTTTCCCATATCCACTACCTTATGTTTGGATGGCTGAGTTTTTCACAGAGCCCTATTCTGGAAGGTTGTTTTGAAGAGGAGGACCGGTAAGGATGAGATGGAAGTGAGAATGAAGTATACGCTTTAGCCTTTTTATGATAATATTACATAAGCTTAGAGCGCACATAGGACTATTCTCTAGTTTATTTCCTCAGTAGCTTGGCATCTACTGAGGGTAAGCCATATGTTTTATAGGCATTTACTACTATACTAACCTGAGTCCTTCTAATATAGTAGCTTGACATCTACTGAGGTTAACATAGGTCCACTCAGCCTCTGCACAACATCTCTTTCAACAAAACAGTTGAACTGACAATGTGCTTCACAATGCAAAAAGGATGATGCAGCAACTTCGGCTCATCGCGATGGCGGGGACAGGTAAGTCAAAAGAGGTTAACAAGGAGGTTAGCCTCACGATCACGAAGCAGTGCCACGTAGAACGACATGGCTGTCATCAGGTACTCTAATCACTGTGCTGTGATACTAATATCATCCGAACCGATGCACCCACTTCCAGTTGACAACATGACGGAATAATAGCTCTATAGCCACGAGCAGCCTCCCAAGGTGCTTATGGCAGATCCTGATGGTTGGTAAGTTGTAACCGGTGAGTCCGACTCCCGGGACGCTGTTGACCGGGTCCGTGCTATGTTGCCCTTCAACAAGGCACCATCCATCTTCAAGGACCTCTTGCATCGGCTCCTTCGAGACAACCTTAATTTGGATATCTCCTCAATCCCCGGGAAATGTGCCACATCGGCCTTGCTTGCAAATCAGCCCGAGAAGTCCAAACACTGCGTGTCGGGCTTCAGGTAACAGCCCAATATCCTGTTATAAATCCCCTGCATATGTCCCTCAGAGAATCCGCCGATGGACTCACAAAAATCAGCCGAAGACGGCTCGCTCAGCGAACATAGCACTCGCTTCTCGTGCACGACAAAGGACCAAGCCACTCGGCCTGCGACGGAAGAGGATGCCCATGTTGGCGTCGAAAAAGTCGAAGCCGCTCTGCGTATATGTGGCCGTTGCTCCCGTTGGTGTCTCTTCATAAGGTGCGTGTGCTTTCTTGTTCATAGGAATCAACTAGTTCCACGTCACCTAGTCTTGGTCTCGCATGCTACACTTATTCTCTCGATGTATCGACTACCCATGCATACCTTACTTTTGCGACATCTAGCTTTGGAGAGCAAAGCTTCTTGAGCTCTATAGTTGTTGTACAATTACTCATTGGTGAGTTTATACCGGACAATGGGAAATCGCTAACGAGCCATGCGGGCATAGTCGCTGTTAGCAATCCAGCCATTGCAAAAGTCGCTGATGTCTCTTCGCGAGGCACCGCATATATCGGCGTCCGTGAGTACACCCGACTAAGTTCTGGATATGTTTAACAGCCCCCTAAGTGTTCTTCTATATTCTTGGTGTGTCATTTTTGTTCACCGTGGTTGATGGAAATGGATCGAAGCTGTACGCAGGATACGTTGTAATCGCCTCCGCACAGAACGTAGGCACAATAGCTGGTGGTATCGTCATTTATTCCATGTATGCTGTTCTTTTGCTTCCCTTACAAATGCACTCATGTTTTTCTCCCAGTGGTTACACGTACGTGTTCGGCTTGCTTCCCTTCCCAGGAAACTAACGTATATCGGTAGTGGGTTACAAATTCTAACACAAATTATAATCGCAGATATAACGACACTGAAGTGGCGAGGGTTTGTAGTGTCTCTTGCCTCCGCTCCGTTTCTGGTGAACGCCTTTATCGGCCCCAATATTTCGGCCGCTGTGATCGAACACGTAGGATGGAGATGGGGTTGTAAGTTTTCTCTTCACATCCGTCGGGTATTTATGCGCCTGTAACCTGCTTTAGATGGGATGTTTGCTATACTGGTCCCACTGTCACTTTGCCCACTCACCGTCGTCCTTTTGTGGGCCGAACACAGGACGAAGAAACTTGGTTCGGTAAAATCTAGCGGACCCCTTCCGAATGGTTTCAAAGTTGTGGTAGATGAAAGAATTCCCTCCACTGATACCTGGCTGCAACGTTTGCGACAGACAACCATCCAACTTGACCTCGTTGGTCTCTTACTCCTTGGCACTGCGATTTCATTGATTCTCCTCCCGCTTACCCTCAGCCAGACTGTAAACGGCCGATGGAAAAATGGTATTTCCAAGCTTCCTGCTGTGAGTGGCTTTGTCTAATGTGGCTTAGCTTCAGTTATTTCCATGCTCGTCATCGGGGTCGTTGTTCTTTGCGGATTCGCATACTGGGATTTCCGTGTTGCGACGCGGCCAGTCATCCCACCACGATTGCTGAAGAACAGGACCGTAATGTTTGCGGTATCCATTGGTTTTTTCAATTTTGTTGGTAGATTCCAGTAATCATAGTTTGTCCACTCATAGACCAGCCCAGGTGGTCTTTTATCTCACATTCACGTACCTGTATTCTTTTGTGCTGGTCGTTGAAACATGGCAAGCATTATTATTGGTTTTTTTCACATCCAGATTCCATTATGACTCACTTGCATCGCAGGCCGCTTATTGATGCAACATATTTCATGCAAACGCAAAGCATAGCTCTCACCCTTTTCGGAATTTTGGCAGGCATCATCATGAAGTTTTTGCGTCGCTTCAAGGTACCTTTCTAACTTGCAAACCTTTACCGTGCTTATTTTTCTAAACATCTAGTACGTCTTGGTGTTTGGTCCCCTTGTGCGCCTTGTGTACGTTCACCAGTGGCTCCCCACCACTGCTCGATACTCAATCCACGTACAGTGGCGTCGCCATGATGATCCACTCCATAGGCGCGAACGGATCGGCTGTCGAGTTGGTGTTCACGCAGATCCTGCAAGGTTTCGGCGGTGGTCTTGTCAAAATATCTGCCCAGGTAGGCGCACAAGCCGCGGTGCCACACGCCGACGTCGCAGCGACCACTGCACTCTTTCTGCTGCTTACCCAGATCGGGGGTGCTGTGGGTAATGCATGTGGTGCGCACTTCCAAGTCGAGCGAGCACGTCGTTGTGTCTGAAAGACCTGATCGTGAACAGCCGACGTAATTTGGTCTAATACGATGCCTGGAAATTTGGAAAAGTATCTGCCGTGGCTGTCGGACGTGCAGCGTGCCACGCTGTATGGCAGCATTACCTCTGTCACGAGCTTGTCGCAGAGCGACCCTATCCGTCAAGGTGCCATTCAAGGTTAGTCCGTGTTTCTTCTTTTCCGTCTCGCTCAACAACCTTGTTTTTCGTACAGCGTACGAGGACACGATGAAGGACATGATTTTGTGCGCCGTTGGGCTGAGTGGTTTTCTTGTTCTTTTTGCGCTCGGCTCGCCGGATATACACCTGGGGGATAAACAAAATAGGGTCGACCCTTTGGATCTGACAGAACGTCTGCCAACAGGTGCAGAAGAGAATGGCGTTGCTGGCGAATATAAAAGTAATGATGTCGAAGATCTCTAAGAATATTTGACTAGAGAGTGCTTAATTAGCGTATTTTTCTGCCTATCTGCCAAACATCGGCGACACTTTACACAACCTTGCATTAGCACTTCTTCCGTAACAACAGCGATTCAATTATCGTTCGATGCAACAGAGAGAAAATAATAACTACCAAAGGGGCATTTAAAAAAATTACACAAAATTACAGGATAGAACAAGGGAATCATCGAAAGAATAGCGACCGTACCAACAGTTGGGACCATCAATCCTCATCACTTGGGTTTGTCAGATACTCGTCGTCATCGCTCAATACCTGTTTCCGTACCGTACTCCGCGCTCGTGTCCGCTGTGGATGCTCCTCGTCATCCATGGGAGTCAACGCCGAGTCATACGACCCAGATGCCGACGGGGCAGATTGACTTGGGAGCGGTGCAGCCCCTGGGAGGTCCGTTCCAGCCGTAACTCTAGTGAGCGTGGCATGGAAGACCTTCTCCATCTCCTCGGCGTCGATGTAGACCCATGACCCCTCTCGATTGTACGTCCGAGCATTGTCAAACATGAGCTGCCAATCGTCCTTGTACTGAGAGATGCTCTTGTAATAACCGCCAGTGACACGTTTTCGGATGGTAGACAAAGCAATCGGTTGCTTGATGAGTTGATAGTAGTCGGGATAGTCCTGGCAACACCATGTGAGCAGCTAGGATTGGAAAGAAAAAAACCAAACATGCCCTTCTATCCGGAAGTTCACGGAACAATTCACAACGTTTCCGCCCATCAGTATCCTCACAGGCGAGGACCGCCTTGTGAACCTCATTGAAGGCTTTTTTCATCCTCTCTTTCATGGCAGGCGGGATGTCTGGTGCCTTTGTCTTGCGTCGTTTCTGTTGAAAATTATCAATGTCAACTCATGAGAGTGCGAGTGCTCACGTACCGACTCCCCTCTATCTTCCTCATCTTCCTCATTAACCGACGGCGTCACAGACATGGACTTCATCCCACGTTTTCGCTTGCCAGCAGCAGTTGGGGGGTCATAATCAGCCATCTTTGCCTTGCCCTTTCTCTGCTTTCTTCCACGTGCGTCCGACTCGCTGGCAGGCGTGCCCCTGCCAGGTGTCTCACTCTCTTTTATCAACTTGTTGGTCACCCGCCGATCCTTCCTCCCTCTCGCCCTATCCGCCAATTCCTGCAAGTCCTCACCATCTTCGACAGCCATTGCCCACTGTTCGTCGCTCAGGCCATCATTGTAATTCACCACGTTTCTTCGCCGTTGACCCCGACCCTCCAGGACCTCGTCTATTTCCTTGGCTTCAAAGGGTTCGTCCGTCTGATAACATTGAGGCAATTCTTCCAATTGCATGAGCGGCAGGGGAGGCCTGCCACGATTCCCAGCAGCACGCCAAGCTTCAAATGCGTCCCGCTCGCGAGCCATGTCCATAGCACGGAAAATTCCGACTTCGTCGTCGGTGCGGGCAAGCATTTCATTCAGCTCATCGTCATTCATATCACCAGCTTCTTCGTTTTCTTCCTCTTGGTCTGCCTCGAGGATAAATCGCTAGCGAGAGGCCAGACATATAGAGGCAAGAGACCAATTATGGGTAGAACGCTTACCAAAAACTCTTCCTGTTCTTCCACCGTTGACTTGTTATCGAAGCGACCAGCTTGAATAACTTTGTCGTCGATATCAAGCTTATATCGTGCTCGAGCATACATAGCTTCTTCCACACTCTTCTCCGTAATAAAACGTAGGATACGAACAGCTTTTGTCTGACCAATACGGTGGGCACGATCTTGTGCTTGCAAGTCGGCGTGAGGATTCCTAAGGTAAACGAGTGCATCACTTGGCATGCTCAGTCAAATGGGTCGCTGAGACCTACCAGTCAGAGTCAAAACTACGCCGCAGGAGGGGAAGCGTTTAGCAACTATGTATGTGACCAGGGAAAACACCTACATGACGACCGTATCAGCCGTTTGCAAATTCAACCCTAACCCGCCAGCACGCGTTGATAAAATGAACACCTTATACTCCGAGTCCTTCGCGTTGAATAATGCGACATGTCCTGCACGCTCCTCTGTCTTCGTACCACCATCAAGCCGAAGATACTTCCAGTTCATCATTTTAAGAAAGTCTTCCATGATGTCCATAACCTTTGTCATCTGGAAGAAGATGAGCACCTACGGGTTCACACACGGTCAGTGAACACCTTTATAACAGAAAAAAAAAGTTACCCTGTGTCCAGTGGTGAAGAACTTGGGGAGGATACGGGAAAGCAATTCGAGTTTACCCGAAGACCGGACCAGCTTGTCATCAATTAGACCGGTCGGATTCACTTTGTCTTCAACGCTCTCGAACAAGAAGGGATGTTGACAGATCTTTCGAAGTTGCATAAGCTCATTGCTCAGCCCTTTAACGCCCCCAGATTTCCTGTCATTGCCAACCGAATGAGCCTCACCAAACCAGGACGGATAAAAATCCACACCCTTTCGAGTCCTTTCCGTCCGCAATCATCTTGTACTTTTTCATCTGCCTGTAAAGTTGCGATTGCAAAGCGCTCATTCGTACTTTAATGACCTTTTCGACCTTGTCGGGCAACTCGCTCTCGACATCCTTCTTCAATCTTCTCAAGAGGAATGGGCGGAGAACCTTATGCAAGCGACGAATGATCAGGAGCGCTTCTTCTTCGTTCAGCTCAATCTTGTCGCCTGTGCCCGAGTTCGCGAAAGGCGTATTGAACCATTCATCAAACGACTTGACTGAGTTGAAGATCTTGGGGAGGACAAAGTTAAGGAGTGACCAGAGTTCCGGAAGGTTGTTTTGAAGAGGAGTACCGGTAAGAATGAGACGGAAGCGAGAATGATAGTATTGCGAGAGCGTTTGGGCCAATTTACTCTGCGTGTTTTTCATACGGTGACCCTCATCTAAGTAGGAGTCAGCAGTTGCACAAATGCGCGACCATCAAGGAGAATTTCACCAATGATCATATGCACCCATTTAATCTTCGAAAGAACGGGACGATCTTTGATAATATACTCGTAAGTCGTCAAGAGAACTTGAAATTGTCCTGTGCGCAACTCCATTTGTAGATTCCGACGCTGGGTTGGGTTGCCTTTGTAGGAAATTGCTTTGACTGTTGGTGCCCACTTAGCGAATTCACCAGCCCAGTTAGTCATGGTACTAAGAGGAACGATAACGAGGTACGGTCCACGTTGCCTCTTTACTTCAATGAGAAACGTGACCAGGGATATCGTCTGAATTGTCTTTCCGAGACCCTGAAGGGTGCTAAACACAGGTGTAGATGTCTTAGACAGTAACGTACGTACCATTTCATCTGCCAAGATTCCATTAAGTTTGTTGTTGTACAAGCTCACCATCCACTGCAAACCCTTGAGCTGGTAGTCCTTGAGAGTGCCACCAACAAGAAGGGAAGGTTGCCTGGAGACCTTTTCGGAAATCCTGTGGGCAACAGCGTAGTAGTCCACCTTACCCCTGTCTTCTGCGGCCTCTTCCTGGACTTGCGCACCAAATGTTGCCTCGTTTGTTGGGCCATCTTCTGATTCAAACTCAAGAACACCATGTTCCTTCTGTTGCGCCATGACAGCTTGTGCGAGGGAATCGAGGTAGGCATCCGTCTGTCGAATAAGATGTGTGATGCGAGTATCCTTGGCAGTATCAATGAGTTTCATATATGCTTCCTCATCGTCGGCTTTAAGGGCCTTCAGACGCTCCTTGGAGATACGCTCGATGCGCTTCTGTTCCTCCTTTTCGGTATAGACATGAAAGTTGACGACAGCTCTCCCGAGGCGCATGACACGATCCTGCGCCTGTCGGCAAGTTGCGATCACATCCTTACCATGTGCACAGATAACACCAAGTTGCTCGACGTGTTTGTGCTTTGCTCGCCGCTCACGGTCTACGCGCTGTCGACGTTCCGCCTGCTCCGTCATGCGCGCATCACGAAGGGTGGGCTTGCGTACACGCCGGAAGTCGGCACGATTGAGTGGCAGAAGAGTACCTTGGATAAGACGCTCGGCGACAAGCGCACGCATAGAACGCTGTTTCTCGAGAAGGCGCAAGGACTTGAGCTCAATCATAGCACGGAGCTTTCCGTGTGCATTAGGCGCGGGATGGGTGGATGCAGACATGCCCTGAGACTCGATCGTGTCAATGGGCAACGTTGCTTGCTTGTCTGACGGGGGGCCAAGTATATCGTCCGCGAGACTGTCGAAACCACCATCACCCATCATGGCATCCATACCTTCGAGCTCGCGGATGCGCTGTGCAACGCGCGTTTCAATGAAACGATCTCTTTCGTTGACGATCTGGTGGACATCGAGGCCGGATGGCATAAGCGAGGGAATGAGAAGGCGTTGAAGGCGAGTGGCGAACATGGTCGGATCGACATCTGCGGGACGGGTGAGATGGGTGAAAGGAAGCCGGAAAGCATTGTAAGGGTAAACGCCTGAATTCGAGTCGTTCTCCGGAGAGTGACCCTTTGGCAAGTCAGAGGGAGAGATATTATTGGGAAGCGGGGCTGAAACCGTCTCTTCGTCTTGGACAGGTGGTTCGGCGGTTGGACCCCGTGTGGGTGGGACGGTAGTGGTAGCGGAGAGGGAGGGAGGGACGACACCCTTTTGCATCTTCACAGCCGCATCGACGATCCTGGGACCGACATCGACGGGGGGGAGTGCCTTGTCGAGATCGGCGGTAACTGGTTTGATGGCATGCTGGAGATGGTCTGGGAGGGGAGTACCGCGGGAGATATATTTGAAGGCCATGATTTGGGCGTGCAGAGCATTGATTAGATCTGGGGTAAATGAGATGGGTGTGGAGGGCGGGACTGGCACGGCGGGGATTGGGCCGGAGGTGACAGACGAAGGAGGATTCTGGGTTGCAGCAGAGGGAGGGATGATGGTCGCGGATGGGTCGGACTGGTGGCCATTAGTAAACGGCGGCTGTGTATGTGTATGCGCGCCATCTGGGAACGATGAGGGGACAGAGAAATGGAGAAGGGAAAGGACACACTGAGCTGAAAGTGCTGTTGCTGTTGCTGCTGTGCTTGTTGTTGTTGGTTCTGGAGAGCGGTAAGATACTGGACGAGATTGCGGAGCTCCTGTGATGATTCTGGGGTGTGACCGGCTTGTTTGAGGTCACGAACACGCTGAGTGGGACGTGAGTAGAAAGAGAAGGTAGTGAAGGAGGACGTACGAGGAGGATGAGCTGGAGCTTGTCTTTTGGAGATGGGCGGATCTGGTGCGAGTGCTGGGGAAAATGCTGAGGATGTTGTGGATGTTGTGGATGTTGTTGACCGAATTGGACGGGGATTTGTTGGCCTGCCATGAGCCTTTTTTCCCGACTCCCTCAGCTCGTCGTTGCTCCGAGTCGCACAGGTGAAAAACACCAACCAAACAATACATAAAGTGGCGTGAGATAACATTCAGTAATCGCATCACGTGTCAGGTCATGTGACCTGTCGCCATTCGGCTTACTTCCGTCCCCACCATCCACCCAGCAGACTGCCCAGCCCACCCTTGGCAGGAACAGCTGGCTCGGGCGTCGATATCCGCACAACCTCCTCCAGCCTCGACTTTCCCACTGTTCCATCTCGCTCTTCCCTAACCGTCACTACCGGCACCTTACCTGCACGTTCCTGCAGTCGCTCCATGTCCAGTTGCACATAGTTGAGCGCAATGTCGAAAAACAACGGTTTCTTGTATGCCTTTGGATCCCCCTCTGGCGTACCCCCGTTGTACTCGAACCATTCGTTCTTCATCTCAGCCCCAGTAGTCGTCAATGTCGAATCTAGCTCTTCCACCAAGCCAAGAGTGAGCGGGTACGACGAGTCTGCAGGTGTCGCGATCCCTGCGAGTGTTCCCAATACCGAACGTGTTTCCCGAATGCGCAACGTAGCATGTTGGATCAGCATCAATGCCTCCGCATGCTTTTTCACAGCAACATAACACTGCGCAAGGAAGAAACACCTATCCGATTCATTAATCGATGCGATGATCTCTTCATCATACACACTTACCGCCGTCCTCGCGTGTATGTCAGTCTTGCTTCAGTCGCAGGCCCAAGGTCTGGACTCTCGTCCACGATACTCAGATTCCGCATCTGTGTCAGACTCTGCACAACCGTCTCGAGCAATTTGACCACAGCAGGGTGCAATCTTGCATCCACCTGCTCCTTTCCCGCCTTCGATGCTGGCGACACACGAGGTGTGTGTGAGCTGAGCAGTGTGCCCACAAGAGCCAGGTCCCGTTGAATCCGCCGAGACAGAAGCTGATACACAATGTATGAGTGCACAAACTGGATGTCGCGCGTACCTCCCATAGCAGCAGACAAGGCACCCGTGCTCTGTAGCGCGCTTAGCCAAAGATAAGAGAGAGTCCGGTTTCGACAGACTGACCTGTTGTGCTTCTAATAACCTTCTTGCTACATCTTCCGCGTCGCTCAGTGCAAGAAGAACAGCGTCATACGCAGCAAAACCCTTCTTTGATCCAAGACCCCGCCCTTTCTTCCCTTTGCTATCTGCCGTATCAATCTCCCGAGGAGCAGCAATTTTCCCCTCCGCTTCTTGAACCTTAAGCAACACATCAACCAGCTCCGGGTTCCTTACCGGTACTGGTTGTCCCTCCCACATCAAGATCTCCAACATCTTCCTGTCACGAGCACTCCCCGTCCCTGCGCGTTCCTTTCTAAAGGCTTGGATCAACCCATCACATCCATCTACAATCTCACCCCGATGCTTGCCCGTAACCTCCTTCACGATCGCATCAACGTCATACGCCGTTTCTCTCCCAAGCTCATGAGCGCAGTGTCTGATCTCCGGGCCAATTTCATCCGCAAATAGCGTCGCGAGGGCCTGGTCCCTGCTCGTATCCGCTCTCTCCGCGAGCTCATCCAGCAAACTTCTCGCGACGCTTAGTTGAATCAGTGCATCCTCGAAGTCGTCGCGGTATCGCAGGAACCGACCGTTCAGGATGAGCGTATACACAGTGGCCTGGATGAGTGATGATGCCCTGAGACGAGCCAACTTATAAAGCGACTGACAATGAGAGAGGAGCTGTGTAGACCAATGGACTGCACGCCTGAACCGTCCTGTCGCACTATGGCGGAGAGTGCCAGCGCGTCCCTCATTTACCGGAAGGAGAGACTGAGCAATAAGATCCTGAGAATAAGCCCATGCTCGTTCAGCCTCGAATGACAAGAGCTGGAGACTACAGCATCGAACACGTCAACAGCACTGTTCCCCGGACGAAGATACGTAGTAGACCCACTGTCCCTCCTTGATGATATCTGTAGTCAGCGGCGGGAGTTTCTTGAAATCTTTACCCTTTCCATGGGTCATCTTGAGAGTAGATCGTAGACGATGTGTTCTGTTTCCACAATGTTTTCTGTAACGGACGAAATCGCTGTATCGAAGACCATACGCGCTGCGTTGCTCGTTGGCGAGCTGAAGGGCTGTTTATCGTCACGGTCTAGACGACATTTCGCAGTCTGCTGAATCGTACCTTGGAAGGACAATGTTCCGTCACTCATGGTAACAGTGGTGTATCCCTTCGCGGTCGTGATGGTATGATGTAGAAATTGCTAGAGCCACGATTCGATTGACGTTTACATCGCTTAGCTCAGGACACGCGTCCATCTCCATTCACCTCAGCACCACTTTTTTTTTCTACAGGGACTACTGCTTTTCACGACCGCCCATCATGGCTGACACGTTACCACCTACACTCCAAAATATCTTGGATCAGAAATCACTGAAATGGATATTCTGCGGTACGTTTAAGATACTCTGATTGGCGGGATCACGCACACTCAGCTTTGTACAGGTGGCAAGGGAGGTGTCGGTGAGTGTCCAAAGACCCGAATTGTGGAGGTGCATCACACGCATTTCGGTGGACAGGCAAGACGACTACGTCCTGCTCGCTTGCAATTCAACTCGCACAGTGCCGCGAGTCTGTTCTCCTCATAGTACGTCCCCCAGCCAACTGCTTCGGCCCATATCCGACGGTTGCATTCAGTCCACGGACCCAGCACATAACTTGTCCGATGCCTTTGGCCAAAAGTTCTCCAAAGACGCGACGAGAGTCAACGGGTTTGACAACCTCTTTGCGATGGAAATCGACCCCACAAGTGCGATTCAGGAGATGGTGGAACAATGTATGCTTAAAATTTTTTCTTCCACATAGTCTACTTACTCGTTCGTCTGTTGCTAGCGGACCAGAATGGAATGATGGGTTCAATGATGCAAGATTTGGCGTTCGCAATCCCTGGTGTCGATGAAGCCATGAGTTTCGCCGAGATTATGAAGTAATTCTTGTTTCAGTTTCCCGACCCTCGTGTCCTAACGCTATTGCAGGCATGTCAAGTCCATGGAATATTCTGTCATCGTCTTCGATACAGCGCCGACCGGTCATACACTCCGTTTCCTCTCTTTCCCTACCGTCCTCGAGAAAGCACTAGGCAAACTAAGTACGCTCAGCGGTCAATTTGGCCCCATGATTCGACAGATGTCTTCCATGATGGGTGGACAGCAAGACTCTCAGGAAGATATGTTTGCCAAACTGGAATCTATGCGTGCTGTCATCAATGAAGTGAACACCCAATTCAAGGACCCAGTACGTGCAACGCTATGCAAGTGTCACTTCTGATCATTGACAACATTTGCCGCTTCTCAGGAGAAGACTACGTTTGTCTGTGTCTGTATCTCCGAATTCTTGTCCTTGTATGAGACAGAGCGTCTGGTGCAAGAGTTGACGGCGTACGAAATCGACACGCACAACATCGTCGTTAATCAGTTGCTTTTCCCGAAGAACTGTACGTCGTTCTCCATCTTGGCCATCCATGTCGCTGACGTTCATGCCACGACTCCACGGCACAGCCTCCAACTGTGAGCATTGCAAAGTGCGCCAAAAGATGCAACAAAAGTATCTCGCGGAAGCGCACGAACTTTACGATGAATTTTTCCATATCGTCCAACTTCCTTTGCTTACCGAGGAAGTCCGCGGTCCCCAGAAGCTCAAAGCGTTCAGCACGATGCTTGTGGAACCGTATGTCGCGGACCTAGAGTGATCTTTCGTTCACCGTTGCTGGCGCTCGAACAAGTCGTTGCGCAACATCCTACCCTGTTATATTTCCTGTCTTGGATTGTTTTTGTATCATGAACCAAGATACCACGAATATGTGTAAAACGTGGGTCGAGTGGGATGGTCAGGGTACAGTAGACTTGGTCATTCATGCGTGGATCCTACACTACACTTTTTGTCATCCAGCCCAATGAAACGTCGTAATCATGGCAGCCTTCAAGCCTCGCCAACTTGCCGCGACAAAACTTCGGAGAAAAAGAAGTTGTACGTTTTCGCACTGCGCTAGCAAGCTCGAGGTTGCCGCGTGAGGCATCGCGAGGCCTCGCTGATGCACACCGATAATCCCCCCGAGGCACCTTCCATACATCCAAACTATCGGAGGAAAACATGTCCATGGACATGATCTAGTATCCTCTTCCGAGATACGGAGATTGCGCACATCGTCGCCGTTTCGCCTCGGCGCTATTTGTGCATTCGGCCACGACTTGGGAGATCCCCACTTTCATCTTACAATGCAAGTATCCCATGTGCGGGGTGTGCACACGGCTAACAATATATAACTCTTCGTCGTCGTCGTCTTGTCACCGACTAATGATACACAAAACACTTATATGGGTACACTCAAACACACTGAATTGCTAGAGGAACCGTATTTCACACACTATAAGAACGAAGTATGATTTAGGTCTCCATCACTGAAAGCGGCGAGAACGTACGTGTCGTCTAGCATATACAAGATCGCGAAGAAAAAAGAAGGACTCGATCAGTTGACATGTCTGCAATTCCGATTGCTCGAAATGGTCTTACCGTGGTATTGGAAACGAGTCTTCCGAGGACAAGGTCAATGACAGTAAATGCCGAATCAGATTCCGACCTACCTTCTTCGGGTTGTCAGGCGCTGTCCGGACGTATCGATCGTTGTCTACGGGTCTTAGAAACACATTCATGTTCGGCTTCGGCATGCAGATAACATCCCGAGATCAAGACTCACCGTTCTTTGACCTAAAGGGGTGCCTAAGCAACGACATGCAATCGGCAAAAATAGACGTTACCTTGCATGATGCCAGCATACTCTGCAGCGTGACACAGATCGCAGATACACTCAACACAGGAGACCACTCTGTCCCGAGGATGGAGGCACAAATCTATAACTGATGAGAAAATGAAATTAGGGAACAACTTGCGAACCCGACTCACGTGCCCGTTAGAGTACACGTGCTAAAGGTAGAATCAGACACTACAATCGCTTTGGTTAGAAACGGTCTGCGTACTGGGTGTATGGGCGCTTGATTATCCTTGTCTACCACGAACTGGACTGCCGGGGAGGAGATGGGGTAGTTGGTGTCGAAGCGGAACATTAATGTGAAGACTTCCCCCTAAGGACAGTATTTAGCTATGGAAATGGAACATGGAGAGGGCCTGCCTGGTATAGGCTCTCGCCCAGGATCTCTATGGAGAAGAACCAAGTCTCGAAGTCGTCCGCGCTCAGTAGTTTGATACCTAGATTGCTGTAAAGTGAATACATCCACATCAAGACTGGATTGTTTTACCGCAAGGACATCCTTCTGTATTTATTTCGTTGAGCTCCTTGCGCAGACGCCGGGACGATACTGAAGCCATGGACCGACCCTCGTGCAGGTTCCCAGCAACCTGCCACAGGCATATGGGTTTATCACGATCCGGACAAATACAGACAAATAAACAGATCCCTTTTAAATCTACAGACTGGTGACAAACCTTTCCTTTCTTCAATGTCAATTTCTCCCTGCTTTAGAGTCACCTGTTGCTCACAATCTTCAAGGGTTCTTCAGGCGCTCGCGGGGAGGCAGATCGACTTTCTTGTCCTTCGTTAACGTTGCTTTTGCATTCTCTAAATGTTGCACTACGAATGGCCAGAATACAGCTTTCCGCTTGTCCTTGGTATGCACAATCATCACTGTGTTTTGGTTTCTTCTGCTTTTGTCGCTTCGTGTGCTCGCCTTGCCCTGTCAGCCTTGATTTCTTCCAAGATCTCGCGTGCGCCGTCATCCAACAACCTCTCCCCGAGCCTCCCGCCCAATGCTTCTGCCTCGCTGGTGCACACCACCCTCTCCTCGATCGTCCTCACGTACTGTCTCGCGCCGTCGAGTGACGTGACACAACCCGTGATCTTCAGCACTGCACTTTCTAGCTTTAGCTCACCACTCTTCAGTCTTTCATTCCCCTCCACCACGTGCGAGAGTTCGGTGTTGACACCAACTGGTACGCTGCATCCACCTTCTAATGTCCGTAACATCGCACGTTCACTGAGACACATCCACTGAGTCCGTTGATGTGTAAGCGCTTCGCACAGCTCGGATAGTTCATCTGAGGTGTCTGTCCGAATCTCTACAGCCAACGCACCCTGAGATACGGCGTGATACAAGACTGGAGGTACTAGATCTTGGGTGGCGCGATGTGACCAACCGAGACGTACAAGGCCAGCTTTGGCAAGGATAAGTGCATCAAACGCATCGCTTTCCCCAGTTGCATCTAGTTTCCTCAGGCGGGTATTGCTAAGTCTTGGGTAAGTCTGTAGAGGACGCAGTGGAGCAATGGAACGTACAGGTTTCCACGCTGTATACGGCCGTCATCATTCTCGTGTGATCCTAGTCGAACGTTTATATTGACGTACCACATCCTTGAACGTTATTTCCAGTCCCTCGTGATAGTTCTTGAGATAACTCTTAACCTGTGCTGAGCGTCGCACACTGCTCGTGCCAATCCTGCTCCCTGCAGGCAAATCTTCCAGCGCCTTACAAGGTGATCCAGCCTTCATCACCAAGCTATCCGCGTATTCCTCCCTTTCTAATACGGCACCGATCTTGAACTCTCCCGGGAGCTCCGTAGGTACGTCCTTTAGGCTATGCACGAGCATATCGACCTGTTTGTCGGCGAGTAGTTCCTCGAGGCCCCTCGTCCACAATGCCTTTCCCCCAAGAAGAAAGAGTGCTTGCGATTGATTCTTATCGCCCTCGGTTTCATTAAATCGCGTCTCGAAGATGTAGGAGGGAAACTTTTCAGCGAGTTTTTGAACAACGATGTTGGTCTGGATCTTGGCTAGTTCTGACTGCCTAGATCCAATTTTAAACGATGTCCGTGGTGCCATCGCAAGTGCCGAGGTGGGTAAGTGCTAACACAAAGGAATTGGGGATTGTCCAAAGATTAGCTTATCCGTGTGAACTGCATGGCTAACACTCGCGAGCTGGCCTATGGCCAATCTCCTCTCCAATCGGTTTCTTTTGAATCCCTTTCCCTTCTACTATTTCTTGCATGTTCCACCGCCCTCAGGGATGGTATCCTCTTTCTTCTGCAACCATCCAATTATTCACCCGATGTTACATCAGATATGTTAGAATGGTCTGGTGCAGAGTAAACACTAAGGTAAAAGGGCACCAGTACCGTACAAAATTACCGTACAAAATGGAGTCTAAGTACCACACGGACTGTTGTTGGAATAAGATCATATGAGCACCATAGCATAACGGTGGGGGGGCCCTCAATCATCAATGCTAAGACCTGAATCAACTTGGGTTTCGTTGTAATATTTACGCAAGCAATCGTATAGACAAAACACGCTACAATCCTTCTCGTATCTATCCTTTGAAACTCTTCAACCACTCGCGCACAAACTCAATCATCTCTCGATGAATCTGTCGGATTTCTGCTGGCTCACTATTCATGTCGGCTAGACCATATTCATCATAGTGGTGAATACCATCTGGGTGACAACATCGGTTATCATATCAATGGCAGCCAAAGCATAGATGCATACTAGGGATGAGTTTGAACGGCCGCAATAGCGTATCTCTCCTGTCCTTTGCGTACTCGCTGTGTGGAGTACAAGGTCTCCAAGGATCAACTGCATCCCGTCAGTGACAGTATTCAATAGATAGTATGCATTGCGATACCTTCCCCATCTATGATAGCCAACCTATCTGCAGCGATCGCAAAGTCTCCGAGAGCATTCACAGCGGTGACATTGGGCTCCGCCGGGATTTCAAAGTATT
>JBBPJT010000668.1:0-16962 GCA_038088895.1 Xerocomus potaroensis
ATGAGGGATCCTTGCTGCAGTGGCAGCATAGCCCTGTCTATGATAGATCGCATATTTGATGCATAAGTGTCCTTTGGGGTTATCTAAAGATCTGCCACCAAGGAGGTGGAATCTATGAAAGGTAAGGACGTTCATGGGTGCTTCTGGATGCATATGAGTTGGGGGGAGAAGCTGGGGCCAAGGGATCGGTCCATTGGTCCAGGATTTATGGGCGAAGATTTTGGGTTGGTCCCCCCTATAGATAAGATTAGATAAGAGTACCCTAGAGCGAAAGTGGCTTCTAGAGAATCAGAAAAGGTGATCCAGGGACTTAGAGGTGATCTTAAGGATTCATAACAGTTATCTCTCTCACACATTCTCTCTGGTGGAGTGAAATTATGATATTTATGATTGCAAGCTATTGGCTGTCATCCATGCTCTTACTGAATGGTGACATTATCTCCAAGGTACAGGCCTTCCTGTCACTGTTCTTACCAATCATAAAAATCTCTCCTACTTCTATCAACCCCACTGTCTTTCCCACTGTCAAGCTTGTTGGATGCTTTTCCTCCAAGACTTTGATTTACATTTCTCTATCCAACTAGGAACTGCTATGGGCCCAGTGGACACACTATCCCATTCCCTTTCCCCTGACATCTCCTCTGATAACTTGGACATCACACTCCTTCCTGACACTCTTTTCATCAATCTTATCAATGCTATCTTCCAATCCAAAATTCGCCTCTTGTCTGCTTCCAATCCCCTTGTCCTGTCCACCCTCAACCACATGCAAGAAGGTTCTCCCCTGTTTCCTTGCTCTGCCCATGCTGACTGGTCCTTTTCCAACAGACATCTACATTATCACCATCATCTCTATATCCCTTCATCCACCTGTCATGATCTCATCTCCTCAGTGCATACTTCCCCTGCTGGTGGTCATGGTGGTATCTTTCACATCACGGCTTTCCTCCAATATGACTATTGGTGGCCTGGCCTCTTATCATTCATCCATCATTTCATTCAAGGATGTGCTCTCTATCAATCAAGTAAGGTCCTTACCCACCTGGTCATCCCCCCTCTCTCCCCTATTTCCTTCTCTGCTATCTGCCTTTTCCAACAAATCTCTATGGACCTTGTTTCTATGTTCCCCCCCATCAGTTCCTTTGACTCTGTTCTGGTTGTGGTCAACCATGGCCTTAGTAAAGAGGTCTTTTTCATCCATTGCTCAAAAAACATTGATGCTGCAGGGATTGCTCATCTATTCTATCAACATATCTTCCCTTATGTTGGCCTATATGATAAAGTTATCTTGGACAGAGGACCTCAATTTGCCTCCACCTTTACATGAGAACTGGCTTGACTTCTCCATTACAATGTTTCCCTATCATCCACCTATCATCCACAAACTGACAGGGAGACAGAATGAGTGAATTAGGAGCTCAAAACCTACCTTCATCTCTTCTGTCAGGAGCAACCTACAAAATGGGTTGACCTTCTTCCAATGGTGCAATTTACACACAATTTGTCCATACATTCCATTACCAAACAAACTCCATTTTCTCTTATTCTTGGCTATGAACCTCAAGCGTACCCCCCACTTGGAAAAACCTTCATTCCTGCCTTGACAGATCATCTGGGCTGGTTATATAAAGCTTGAAAGGAGGCCCTCAGTGCCCATGAAGTGGCACAACAGTACATGCAACAGCATGTGATAAAAAGACTTTGTCCATGGAAAGTTGGTGATAAGGTGTGGTTAGATGCTTGTAATCTCTGTCAAAGTATACCCTGGTGGAAATTAAACCCATTATAAGAAGGCCCCTTTGAAATTACCAAAGTGGTCTCCCCTATCTCTTTCCAACTCTGACTTTCCCCCAAATGGAGAATTCACAACATGTTCCATGCTTCACTCCTATCAACATTCTGGGAAACTGCAGAACATGGGAAAAATACTTTATACCCACCTCCAATAGAGATGGATGGGAAAAAAGCATGGGAGATTGAGTAGATCCTTCAACACAAAGGGGAAAAGAAGACACAGAAGTATTTAATCAAATGGAAAGGATACTTCCATGCTGAAAATACTTGGGAATCGGAACAGAACCTAGCCAGGGCATGGACCACCCTCACAAAATATAAATGCCTTTATTCCTTGTAACATGCCCAAGTTATATGTTTACCCATCCCCACTTATAACCACTATGCCTGCTACTCACAACCTTTCCCCTACCTCTACCCCATCCCACACTACCCATCAAGTCCCAGCAATTTTCCTAATCCACACCAATCTGTTGCCACCTCTTCTTTGTTGCCTAGTATTCACTGCAGTGCTACAAGATGCACCTCTCTTTATGTGTGTAATTGAATCCCCTTTCACCAACATTCCCCTTGCTGACATGTGTATGTTATTCCTAACACTGGCAACCTTCCATCTCATGTTTGACTCTGCCACCCCCACTGACCATCCTGCCATCCTTGTTGCTGAGGGGTCAACTCTAATGAGTCAAGCAAAACTCCAGCTGCTAGACCTCTTGTACCATCTAGGTCTGGGGTATGTGATTAACTCCCTCCCTTTCAAACTCATTGGTCCCATCGTCCACCCATTCCTCTGTCACTTACATCCCACATTGTGGTACAACTACCTTCACACTGAGGAGGTGACTATCTCTCATCAGTCAGTTTCCTCTCTCCCCCATCATTCCATCATTTCTCCATCCAATAGTTTGATCTCTTCCATCCTGCTTATGCCAGGACTGACCACTTCCAGCAATCAATCCCTTGTCATTCCCCCACTACCATCCCCTTCTTCTCCTATTTCCCCTCTCCTCGATAATGAGGAAGAACAAACCCCACTTCCAGTACCACCTCCTATTCTTCCCAGTATCCCTTCAAACCATGAAACCCCCTCTCCTCCCAAGCGTTCTACCAAGAATAAGAAGGGAAAAAAGAAAGCTGTCATAATGTATGGACTGTCAAGCTCCCCTGCATATCATCTATGATCAAAATCAAAACAGGGGAATTCCCTGTCCAGTCCTCCAATGGCTTCTTCTTCAACTTCTATCACTCCATATATTGACACCCCAGCTAGCAATCCTATGTGGTATACACATTGTGAATGGTGTAATGAAACAGACACCCATCTTGATATCTGGTGCCCCATGTATCAATGTCCTTCTTGTAACACCTATGGAGCAGGACACAACCTCCATAATTGTCCCCAAGCCACCTGTGTATACTGCCAATGTCAACACTAGGGACATCCATGGCTGCTCTATAGATGTGGACCAGATGGTTGTAATGAGTGTCACACACTTCCATAGGGGGAACTCTGCCCTCATTGTATTTGCTGCCAGGAATTAGCAGAAGAGCCCAATGATGCCAATGACACAAATTATGACTTCTTAGATTGGGAGTGATGATATAATAAAGGTCAGTGTCCTTTGGCTTAGTACAGACCTTATGTTACAGTTTTACAATATATGCAACATCTCTTTCCTCTTTACCTTTCTCTGTTGTTGCTTCACCAATTACCTTTTTCATTTCCAAATGCTATTTCCCTTCTAGGCTTTCTCTCAAAATTTCCTTGTGTTCTTTCACCCCAAATATCCCATGTACAACTAGACTGTATTCTCCAATCTTTCCATTCTTAGCTGAGTGCATAGCTTGGTCCATTTGCATATAGGATTGTATAAGATACCTTGCACATGTATTAGTAATGATAAGCTAGTTCTATGCAATAACATATAGTTCCTAGATCTTCCAGGTTCTCTTCTAAGGTTGCTAGTTTGCTCTAGTAACTAGAAGGTGTTATGCTTGGCCTGGGTAGGGACAAGTGTAGCCCTTGAGAGGGGATCTGAGTTCTTGGGCCTTCGCTTTGAAGGTATTGATGCCTTGCAAGCTGAAGGACTTAGATCAAAGTATCGGTGAAGTAGACTGTCTGATGAGATGCTGAGCAAGATGTCGAGAGAAACCAATGGATCAATTGACTGGAAGGTCACAAGATACAAGGGGGATTCTACTTAGAGTCTATCATACATTGCACTAAGGTTTAAGTAGGTATCTAGATGGTGCACAGATCAAGTGGTGTCTACTGCAGAATGACTCATCAGGAGTCATGTCAAGTCATAGCCAAAGGTATCTAGGCAACCATCAATCAAGGGAGATAAGGAGGATCACAAAGCATGCAAGAAGCTATGCCTAGAATGGAAATAGCGTCTGGATCATGAGAAAGAAGGTCAAGACAATGGAAAGGTTATCATATGTTCAGAAGAAGAAAGATCTGGGAAAGATAATCAAGGTAAAAGGGGTATTAGGGAAGTAAAATGTAACAGAAGGTCTCAACCCAACATGTAACAGTTACATTTTTAGAAAAGCCTTTAGTGTGCTTCTTCATCTGATAAAAGGTTATCTTTGCCAAGGTGACTGAATTGTTTGTATAGAATATCATAAGAGATAAGAAGACACAGTCATTGCATTAATCTTTAAGGGGTAGTGCATGTATAGAAAACATGAATCAGACATTTAGATCTGATGTAAATGGTACCAAGACCTTGCCACTACTGTAGAGCATGGTAAACTCCTTGGCTGTTCCTTTAATTAGGGCACCTTTTGAAATGAGAAAGTTACCATAGAGGCAAGGGTCAAGCCTATGGTAGATGAATAGACAAATGAAATGAAACTTAAGGTCAGACACTTGTATAGCTAGGTAATAACCTGTAAGCTCAAGTGAACTAGACTAGAGAGTCTAGGACACTGAGACCTTGAGTATTTATATTCAGGCTATCTATGCACAGACCAAGCTGTGCTACATTAATTAAGGTTCAAGTAAACAATGAGTGACTAATGCTATTGGCTACACTATTATTATACCTACTGTGGAATGAGTCAGAGAGAAGAGCAACTAATGCTATTGGCTTAGGCATGGCATTGAAAATTGGTTGAGTTATGCTGAGTCATATGCAGCACAGAGGGACAAAGGCCATTGGTCAACAACCAATGCCTTACCAATCTGTGGCATGAGTGATAACTGCCATTGGATGAGAGCTCCATGGCTTGGTAATGTACAGCATGAATTCCTAATAGGCTGAGTAATGTGCAGCCAAGTGATAAATGCCATTGGCTAGCACTATAGTAACTGAGTCATTATAAGTCAGAAACTAAGAATAGAGAAAGGGGACTCATAAGTCATACCACAGCCTTACTGTAATGGGAACAAATGAGTCACAATGAGTCAACTACTATAAATGGTGGAAAGTTCCCACACTGCCTTCACATAACCCATAGAGATAGAAGTTCCAAAATAGAAGGGTCATGTGACTGTGGTGCACTGATTAGATATGATCATGTGACAGCCACTGATAAGATTCAACAAGGGAGATAAGATAAGATAATACTTAGCTTCAACCATTAGTGATATATGCTTGATGCTACATGTTAGACTAGTCAGTAAGGTTCCTCTAGGGAATACAACCACAACCTGATGCTTGATGACTTAGGGTATTCAGACTACTAATAGGACTTGCATGCTTAGATGTAAAATAATCATATTTTTGTAATACCTTTGGCTAAAAGCTGCCCCTTGGAAACAAGTTTGACACCACTGTTGGATATATGTCTGATATTGTATTGTGGTAGAATGTGGCTTTCACCATTTGTATCTTCCTATCTTATCAGGACTTTCTCTTTTTGTTTGATGAAGATTACTGATGCAGTAGTAGATATAGGGATCTATTGATTGTGTAGTAATTTGTTATATTCTATATAGTCTGATCACTCAGGGGTGAAGTGCATTGAGGCACCAGAATCTAAGATCCAGACATTATCTGAGATCTTGTGGTTGCACCCACACTTAGATTTCCCTTTGCCAACATTGGAGCATGCACACTTACAGTGACTTCAAAAACTGGCCCAATGTTTGACTCTAATCTAGCATATGAAGCATACTGCAATTATATGAATGAATTAGATCTTACTTTGGTGGGATGTATTGTAGTATGAACCCCTGGCTACATCTTTGCTCTATATATCATGTGATTCCGTTCATGCATTGCCAAGATGTGACCATTACAAAATGAATACCTCATTGGGCCAGTCTTTGTACTTTTTATTTGAGAGATATTATTAGTACTTGGTATAGCCTCCTTTTGCCTTAAGCACTGCCTGAATCCTCCTAGGCATGCTCTCAATCAATTTTTGACACTCTGCAACTGGTATCTTCTTCCACCCCACCTAAATCCTATCCCATAACTCTTCCATACCCTTGGCAGAGATTTCATACTTAGCAAGTCTCTTTTTGAGGTACCATCAGAGATGTTCAATGGGGTTGAGATCAGGAGACGGTGCAGGCCATACCATAGTCCTGAAATCCTGCTTTTCCAACCACTGCCTAACCTTTTTGCAAGTATGCTTGGAATCATTGTCCTGCTGAAAGATGATGTTGGGAGGATTGAGACCATGATACTGCATGGATTCTAGCAGTTCATCCTTCAAAATTTGAAGGTAAAGATCACCATCCATCCTACCATCTATCTTGGTAGCATAGCCAACTTCTTCCCAGGTCATACATCCCCAAATCATCACAGAACCCCCACCATGCTTTATGGTATCCTCCACCAGCCTATCACTAACCCTCTCACCTGGCTTTTTCCATACCCATTTCTTCCCATCTGACCCCAAGTGATTGATTTTAGTTTCATCAGACCATATCACCTTTTTCCAATCCTCAATAGTCCAATCCTTGTGAGCATATGCAAAGTCCAACCTGGCTTTGTGATGCTTTGATGAAAGCAGAGATCACTTTAACTTGGAAACAGCTTTCATACCACTCTTTTTCAGGTGGTGGTGAATAGTATTGGGATAGAGGGGTTGATTAGTGAGATCAGAGAGTGCTTTGGTCACTTGAACAGCATTCTTTGCTCTATGAGAGGAGATGAGGTGGACACCATGTTGAATATTGGTAGAAGAAAGCTTGGATGGTTGTCTGCCAATTGTTACAGTTTTCAATATGCATGCCATTGTTTTCATTCGTATGCCGTCGGTTTGCTTTTCAACTGCTTATGTCATTGCTTTTTCTTTTTGGACACTCGTTTTCCTTCTAGGCTTAGTCATCCGTTGACTGCCTTGTGTCCCCATTATTTGCACACTTTGCCCTTGACCCATCCCCAACGTTCCGCTTTTAGCTATGACATAGCTTGGTCCATTCACCGAAGGGACAGTATAAATACATAGCGCCATGTACTAGTAAGACTAAGCTAGTTCTATGCAATCAATGTAGTTCCCTAGTCTCCAGGTCCACTCCTAAGGTTGTCTACGACTAGAAGTTCTTCACCACTTCCATTTGGGAATTATGACATGCGTAACAAAAGAACTAGCTTCTCACTAGTTGAGAGCTATCCATGCTCCAACCATACCACCCAGATATTTTCCCCCTCCTGAATCATCCAACTCTACCGTGTCCACAGAGGATGATGAAGAACTCTATCAAGAAGATCGTGCCCCTTCCCCGCCAGTGCATCTATTCCCTCCCATTCCAGATCTTGATATCATAAATGACCCAAATGCCCCTCCTCCTCTTGATGTTGCTCCTGCAGTACTCCCTGCACTTGCTCCCTTACCAGCCGAGTCGAAGGCTGGTCTCCTGGAAGCCTTTTCTGGCGAAATGAAAGATGCCATCCATTGGGGCCAAGCTATGGCTGCCTACTTTAAGTTGAACCCCCGTCATTATGAGTATGACAGTCCGAAGATCCTAGTCACCTTGAGTAAATTGACAAAAGGGAGAGGAGTTCCCTTCGCAGAGAAATGGTATCATCTCCTGAATAATGAGACCATCCCCGATGACAAAAAGACTTATGATCTCATGATGGAAGACTTCAATAAAACATTCTATCCTTATAACTTCAAGGAAGAAGCTCAAAGGAAACTATTAGCCACAAGACAAAACTTATGAGACTGAGACGAAGGTTTCCAGAATTATCTTGCAGACTTCCAGTTGCACGCAGCATGAAGTGGAGTCACTGATCAGAACACACTCATCAACGCATTTGCTGCAGGACTCGATCCACAGATAAGCCAGATGATCCTTTCCATGGGAACTCTCCCCAACACCCTAGATGCATGGGTAACTGCTGCCACAAAATTCCATGCACAGCAACAACGCATCAGAGCCATCTGTGCAGGCAGATCATTTCAACTAGGACTCAGGAGAACGCGAGATCCAAACGCCATGGACATGGACTCGGTGACCATGACACCGGCGAACCGCGCTAAGCATCTCCACGAAAATAGATGTTTTACATGTCATAAAGTGGGTTGCCGTGCCAGCAATCACAGAGGACAGAATCAGGGGAATCCCCCTTGTCCAAATAATCCTTTTCGTTCTCACAACCCCTTCACCTCCTCTACCAACAATGTCCCTAGCAGGTCGAACCAACGACCAATTCCTCGCCCGACCCCTATTAGAGCGGTAAACGTTGAAGCAGAACCTTCTCCCCTTGATCAGTATATCAATCAGCTGGTCGAAGGCGGCACTACTGTGGACCAGATCCACAATGTACTGACAGCTTGTTACGAAGGAAATACAGAGTCAGAAGAAAAGGCTTGGATTGAGTTAGCTGTCAAACAAGGAAAGGATTTTTAAAGCGGGAGAGATTGTGGTCAACCACTCATCTCCCTATTGACATTGTAGCCTCTGTACATCATACTGGACCCAATGAACAATCAATGTGTCTTCCTCTCAGACTGTATGGAGCAACAACCAAAGTTGACACCCAAGCCCTAGTTGACAGTGGGGTGACCGGAAGTTTTATTGACGAAACATTTGCACAGAAACACCATTTTCCCTTTACCAAGATCTCGACCCCACACATTGCACGAAATGTAGATGGGACAATAAATCGAAGCAGCATGATATGGTACCAAGTATCCCTTGCAATGAGAATCAGGACAACAGTATACCCTTGGACTTTCCTTGTCCTAGCCCTCGGAAAGGAGCAGTTGATTCTTGGACTGCCCTGGTTACAAAAATCCAACCCAAGGATCAATTGGACAACTGGCGCAGTAACCCTCCCTGATGAGGAAGCACATTATTTGTTGACAAATGTAAATGCTATGGTTAACAAACAATGGAAGAAACGGTTTGGTCCTGATCAAACCCTTATCCAAAAAGTTACTCTTGCCACCACTCTGGCTCAACAAACAGAAAAGACAACTGTGGAACTGCCTTTGCAATTTTGCGAATACAAAGATGTATTCTCAGAACCACAATCAGGACAACTCCCTCCTTCGTGACCTTTCGATCATGAAATCACTCTGACACCATCTTTCGTTCCTCGCATTGCCAAAACATATCTACTAAACCCTGCCTAACGAATGGCATGTCAAACCTTTCTTGAGGAAAACTTGCGAACCGGAAAAATCACCCCTTCTAAATCACCTCAAGCCTCTCCCTTCTTCTTTGTGCAGAAGAAGACAGGTGACCTATGTCCTTGCCAAGACTACTGTTACCTAAATGAACATACGGTCAAGAACGCCTACCTTCTTCTGCACATTTCTTCTCTTATAGACCAACTAAAAGAGTCAACCATCTTCACAAAATTTGATGTTTGATGGGGGTATAACAACATCCTCATCCGACCAGAAGACCGTTGGAAAGCTGCCTTTATTACCCCTTTTGGGCTCTTTGAACCAATGGTGATGTTCTTTGGTCTTTGCAATTCCCCTGCAACGTTTCAGGCAATGATGAACCACCTCTTCCATGATTATTTAGCAGAAGGGTGGCTAATCATCTATATGGATGACATCCTAATCCACTCCTCCAACTTAGTTACCCATCATCACCGAACTCAGCTCATTCTTGCCCGACAACATCTCCATAAACTCTACCTCAAACTATCAAAATGTACTTTTGATGCTCAGGAAATCGAATATCTAGGTATGATTGTTGCCCACCATAATGTACGGATGGACCCCATCAAACTGGCAGCTATTGAGCAATGGGCCCCCCCTCAATCCGTAAAAGGCATACAATCTTTCCTTGGATTCTGCAATTTTTATTGGAAATTCATCCCGAACTTCTCCCTCCTCGCCGCCCCACTACATCAACTCACTAAGAAAAACAATCTGTGGCAATGGGATGACGCATGCACTTCAGCTTTTACCTTGATCAAAAGTGTTTTCTCTTCTGCTCCCATGTTACTCCTCCCCAACTTACAAAAACCCTTCGTGGTCATGACCAATGCCTCCCTGGTAGCCACTGGAGGGATACTAATGCAACAAGATGATAATGGAGACCTACACCCATGTAGTTATCTTTCCCGCACACTTACCCCCCAGGAACGAAACTACAACATATATGACCGAGAATTGTTAGTGGTCATCCATGCCCTTACCGAATGGCAGCATTACTTACAAGGGACCGGTCGTCCCGTTGAAGTGTATACCGACCACAAAAACCTTTCATATTTCCACCAACCTCATCATCTCTCCCAACGACAAGCCCATTGGATGCTTTTCCTCCAGGACTTTGACCTTAAATTTGTCGTCCATCCTAGCACTTCCATGGGTCCTGCCGACACCCTCTCCCACATGCATGACATGGATGAGCTTCCAACTATACTAACGTAGTACCCCTGACCATGAGGGCATTGCAGGGTCTACTGACGTTCCGTCGCCTCTGCTGTTCCCTGTCACTTGCCTCTGCCATGAGTCTAAACTGGATCCTTCTTGCCACCCCTCCCCTGTTTTGATCCATGGCTTGATGCCACTCTTATGCTTCTCTTCTCGATGGCTCTCCATCTCTTCTGTCTTCTCTTCTTTTTGTTCTGTCCAATCTTCTATACCCCTGTTTGCACTAAACATGTTTTGCTTCTCCTGTTTCTTCCCTTCTTCCATACCCACGCTTGCACTGAGCATAAAAAGCTGGGCCAACCCTCAACAACTCTTTATTCCACCCCACCCATGCACTCTCTTGCAGCCTTCCCCCTGAACCACCCTGCTTGTTGCTGTCTCACCCCTGCCCCCATCGATATACCACCTTTTATTCCCCTCCGTGATTTGAACCCATACAACTTCTTTATCATCTCCCGAATCTGTCATCAAGGCCAACTCTTTTGGATTTGGAGTTGCCTCTATTGCTTGGAACTTTGTTGGGCTCATTTACTCCTTGCCCTGGATGCTCTTTAGATGGATCACAATGGCTGGGTATGTCCCCCTGCTTCCCTAGACCCCCCTTCCTATTCCACTCTTGCCATCTCCCATTCTCTTTACCCTTCTGTCTCCAATGATCATCCTTCCCTTGTTCCTTCCTCTGAAACCTCCACTGTTGCTGTTGCTGTCTCAGATTATCATCTTGCTCTCACTCACTTGTCTCTCTTCAGTAACCCAACCATGCCACTCCAGCCATTATCTGAAATGATGGAGTGTCCTCCCTGCTGCCATTCGGCCTAGGAGCTGAGATATTAGTTGAAGTGTGGTAGCTTCAAGGGTAGCATTGGGGTAATGTTACAGTTTTCTGATGGACGCCCTCTGCTTGACCTAGCATTGGGGTCCTTAGTCTATCAGATTTACTTCTTCCCCTTACCTCACCACTTGTCCCCCACTGGTATATGATTAGATGTCTCTTTCCCCTTGATTGTCCTGTCCCTGACCTACAACTATGCTTACAGTCCTCTAGGTCATCTGTATTACTTCTATGTGTGTCCCATGTGTTTGCCATGAGACTCCTTTGCTTCTACCTCATGGCTGTTCCTGTTATAGCAACTTACGTGCCCCTATAACCCAGGGTTATGGGCATTACCTTTATAGTGCAACCCTCGCTCCAGGATTATGGACATTCCCTTATATAGCACACCCTCTACCCTAGGGCATAGGGCTTTCCTTATGTAGCGCTTTGTCAGCATGGTCTGTGCACCATAGGCTGACAGTATATAAGTAGCACTATATTATAGTAGCACCCTAAGTTGTATCTAACTGTTACATTGCCTAGTGTGGGCTTGTAACTTCTTGTGGCTCTATCCTCATCCCACCACTATGCCTTGAGGATTACTATCGTATCCCTGTCATCCTGGTGCTGCCCCTTGATGGATCTTATTCAGCTCCATCCTCATCCCGCTGCCGTGTCTTGAGGTTTACTATCGAATCCGTCTTCACCATCATCTAATTGATCTCCATTGTCATCACTCTCCTCATCGTTGCTCTTGTTGTAGCTGCCATTTGAAGTTATTGGCTCACAACATAACAGTTCTACAGTTTTGTGAAATGTAGATAAGAGGAAAGCATGAAATGTGTTGTGAATTTGCCATTTTGGGGGAAGGCAGAGTTGGAAAGAGACTGGAGATATTACTTTTGTAATTTCAAACAGTCCTTCACGAAGGGGATTTAATTTCCATCATGGGGTGCTATGACAGAGATTATGTGCATCTAACCACACTTTATCCCTAACTTTCCACAGATGAAAGTGTCTTGTTACTCTTTGTTGCATGTATTGTTGTGCCATTTCATGTGTGCTAAGTACTTCTTTGTGAGCTTTTGCTAGCCAATCCAATCATTTGGCTAGGGCAGGAACAAAGGTTTGTCCAAAAGGGGGGTAAGAATGGGGTTCATATCTGAGGATGAGGGAAAACAGGGTTTGTTTCATAATGGAGTGAACAGAGGAATTATGCATGAATTGTGTCATTGGAAGAAGGTCTACCCATTTGGTGGGGTTGTCTTGGCAGAAGAGATGAAGATAAGTTTCCAGTTCTTGATTAACTCATTCCATTTCCCCATCAGTTTGTGGGTGGTAAGCAGAGGATAAGGCCACATCGTAATGGAGGAGATGGGCTAATTCTTGTGTGAAGGCAGAGGCGAATTGTGGGCCATGATCAGAGATGACTTTGTTGTGAAGACTGGCATGAGGGAAGACATGTTGATAGAAGAGATGGGCTATACCAGCAGCATCGATTGATTTAGAGCAAGGGATGAAAAAGACCCTCTTACTAAGCCCATGGTTGACCATGACCAGGACAGAATCAACAGAGCTGACAGGCAGGAAAGCAGTGATCAAATCCATGGAAATTTGTTGAAACAAACGAGAAGCAGAGGAAGGGATAGAGGAAAGGGGGGGAATGGTGGGATGAGTAAGAACTTTGCTTGATTGACAAAGGGCACAGCCTAAAACAAAGCAGCAGACAAAGAAGGTGAGACCAGGCCACCAATAATTGCACTGAAGCAAAGCAATGGTATGGAAAACACTGCCATGACCACCAAGAGGAGAAGAGTGGAGAGAAGAGACAAGGTCATGATGGGCAGAAGAGGGAATGTAAAGACAATGGCAATAATATAAACATCCATTGTGAAAAGACCAGTCCACCTGAGCAGAATGGGGAAAAAAAGGAGAGCCCTCACACATACAATCCAGAGCTGAGAGAATGAGAGGGTTGGAAGAAGAAGAAAGACGAATTTTTTCCTGGAGGGCAGTGTCAATGAGAGAAATAAAGGCAGTGTCAGGGAGAAGAGTGACATCAGCATTATTGGTGGACATATCAGAGGAGAGAGAACGAGAGAGAGCATCGGTGGGACCCATAGCTGAACCTGGTTGTACACTAAACTGTAAATCAAAATCCTGTAGAAACAACATCCAACGAGCTTGTCAGCACGAAAGGCAATGGGGTTGGCAAAAGTAAGAAAGATTCTTATGATCAATGTAAATGGTAATAGGGAGACTGGTACCCTGAAGATAGTGTCGCCATTCCATCAACACATGAATGACAGTGAGAAGTTCTCGATCATAGATGTCATAGTTTCGTTTGGCAGGAGAAAAAGTGCAGGAAAGATAACTGCAGGGATGAAGGTCCCTGTTGATGTCACGTTGCATGAGAACACCACCAGAAGTGAGGAGGGATGCATCTGTCATTACAATGAATGGTTGTTGAAGGTTAGGTAGAGTAAGGACAGGAGTAGTAAGGAAGATAGATTTCGGTTTGTCAAATGCACCTTGGCATGTTGGGGACCATTCCCAGAGGACGTTCTTTTTGGTGAGACAATATAGGGGTGCAGTGAGGGTGGTGAAATTGGGAATAAACCATTGATAAAAATTACAAAATCCTAGAAATAAACGAACTCCTTTTAACAATTTAGGAGAGGCCCAATTGGTGATTGCAGCTACTTTGACTGGGTCCATTTGCAGACTGTTGTACAAAACAATCATTCCAAGATATTCCACTTGTGGGATGTCAAAAGTGCATTTCACCAATTTGAGGAACAAATCATGTTGGTGTAAATGAAGGAGGACCTTTCATGTATGGTTGTGGTGAAGGGGGAGACTGGACAAATGAATAAGAAGGTCGTCCATATAAATGATTAACCACCCTTCTGCTAGATAATCATGAAAAAGGTGATTCATCATTGCTTGGAAGGTTGCAGGGGAATTGCACAGCCCAAAAAACATAACAGTTGGTTCAAACAAACCAAATGGAGTAATGAAGGCAGCCTTCCAACAATCTTCTGGGCAAATGAGGACATTGTTATATCCCCAACAAATATCCATTTTTGTGAAAATGGAGGATTCCTTCAATTTGTCAAAAAGATCCAAAATAAGTGGAAGTGGGTATGCATTTTTCATGGTATGTTCATTTAAATATTGATAGTCTTGACATGGGCAAAGATCCCCAGTTTTCTTTGGTACAAAGAAGAAGGGAGAGGCTTGTGGTGATTGTGAAGGAACAATTCACCCAGTCTTTAGATTTTCATCAAGGAATTTTTGACAAGCAACTAATTCAGCTGGGTTTAATTGATAAACTTTTCCAATTTTCGGGGTGAAGGTGGGTGTTAGAATAATAGTGTGATTGAAGTTGCGAGAGGGGAGTAAGGTTCCTATCTGGGGCTTGCCAAAGACATCAGCAAAATCTTCAATGAAAGATGGGAGGAGAGTTTGATTCATCAAGCTTTCTTGAGCAAGGGAGGTGGATAGTGTTGTTTTTGCAATAGAATGGGTTATTGGGTAACGTTTTCTCCATTGCTTTGCAAGCCAAATATCCAGTGACAAGTGTAGAAAGCATAAAAGGAGTGTCCGATCTGAGGAAATATCCCTTGGCTGAAATAGACAGTTAGGGAAATATACTTCTCCTTTCATCCAATTAGTTAGTGGGTTTGTTTGGCACAGCCAAGGGAGACCCAAGATGGCACGCTCCTTTCCTGGGTGAGTAATGAGAAATTCCCATTGTGCCGTCCACCCAGGAATGGTAGTGGTGAGAGTCACTTTATGAGTGATTTGTGCTCCTTTGTTATGAGTGTTACAGTTTTACTACATTTCCACCCCATTAACGATCACGTCTAGACGATGGCCTTTTTCCTTGTCCTAATCCCCGCCTCCCATACGGTATACGATATAGACCTTTCACTTGTCTTTGTGTTTCCGACCTCAGGATAACGCTTGTCTCCTAGGTCATCCTGTATTACCTAACGTGTATGATACATGTGTCCGCCATGAGGCCTTCTTTGCTTCTGCCTCATGGCCGTTCCTGTTATAGCTTACCTCGTGTTACGCCCAGGGTCTTGGGCATTCCCGTTTATAGGTCAACCCTTGCACCAGGGTTGAGGGCTTCCCATATGTAGTGCTTAGTCAGCATGGTCTGTGCGCCATGGCTGGTAGTATAAGTAGTAGAGCACTTCATGTCGTAGCCCTAAGCTTAATCTCACCGTTACCTGCCTAAAGTGTGGGCTAGTAACTTCTCGTGACTTTCTCCTCACTCCGCCGCCGTGCCCTGAGGATCCCTTCAATACCAGTTCCCCCTCACTCCGCCGTCGTGCCCTGAGGATCCCTCTTGTATCTCGATCCTCGTCATCCTGACATACGCCCTTGACGGCTGCCTCATCCACCATCACAATTCTCACTATCGCCGTCTTCGTTCTTACAACTATCCTAGTGGACGTCGTATTATCCATCGTCTCCTCATTCGTCATCTTCGTATTAGCAGTCTATCTTGTTGTCGCCCTCGTAGTCGTCGCCATTCGAAGCTACTGGCTCACTACGTAACAATGAGTGCCATCCACATTTGTAACTTCAATCAGATTTAGGAGAGGAACAAGGGGAATATGATGCCTTTTGATGAAGGCAATATTGAAGAAACTTCCTGTGGCTCCACTATCAAGAAGAGCAGAGGTGTTGATGATTCTTTGACCAATTGATAGAGAAAGAGGAAGATGTATTGATTTCGTCGTTCTTCCACTAGTGTACATAATGGTCATTTGCATAGGTAAGGGAAAGGGGGCTATCAACATGGCATTTTCCCTTCCTAAAAATCCAACCCTACATGGGCTATTTCTTCAGCTCCAGGTTTGTTAGTGTCATTGTAACAAGCTTGTAGTACTTGGTGTATTTGCTCTGGAGTCGTTCCTTGAGCTACAAGAGTGGTGATGTACTGATCCAGCCCATTTGTTACATTGGTCCTAATATTCTGTCAAGAGTTCTGTTCTCCCCCGTTAAGTTGTTGTTGAAAAGGGTTATTGGAAGAAGAGGGTCAGGAAAGGGAAGGGAGATGGTCCTCTCATGGTCATCGTTGTCTGGAGGGCCCTCCTGAATGATTATTGGAGCAACAGCCAATACAATAGCAAGTGAAACATCTGTTTTCTCATAGATATTTGGCTCTATTGGCAGGAGAGAGAAAAACAGCATCTGTTACGTAGTGAGCCAGTAGCTTCGAATGGCAGCGACTACGAGGGCGACAACAAGATACAAGACGCCAGTGAGAAGGACTGCTGAAGACAAGACAGCAAGGGCAACGTCCACTAGGATAGTTGCGAGGACGAAGGCGGCGATAGAGATGAACGTGATGGACAGATGATGTGGCGTCAAGGGCGTATGCCGGAATGACAATGGGCGAGGATTGGATGACGAAGGGAATCCTCAGGGCACGGCGGCGGAGTGAGGAGGGATCTGAAGGCGATGGAATCCTCAGGGTTCGGCAACCGGAATGAGGAGAAAGCCACAAGAAGTTACTAGCCCACACTTAG
>JBBPJT010000669.1:0-16960 GCA_038088895.1 Xerocomus potaroensis
AGCTAGACTAAGTACTACCCTATATATACCGACTAGGGTCGCGCACAGACCAAGTTACCTAATATGCTAAATAAGGAACAACCCTATACCCAAGGGAAGCCCTAAGCCCTAGGAAGCAAGAAGCACACCTCGTGGGGGATAAGAAGTAAGCCATGAGGACAATAGAAGCACGGCGCTACTCGCCGTGTGGGAAAACTACATAAGAATAGATCGGGGTCAAGGGTATGCCCGATTGAGAAGAAAGTCCATCGTCGGGCAATGTGCACCGACACATAGGCATAATGGATATTGGATGACGATCCGATATCAAAGGGGTATCGGCCATCGGATCGCGAGCTGATGACGAGGATCTAGCATAACGGTCTGACACTAGTATAGGCGACTAGTCAGATGGAGAGATCTATAGACGGGGGTGAAAGGAGGGACGACAGTGTCTTCACTAATATCCCTAACATGAGGGAAAACCTTAGATTTGGAACAAATCTGTAACATAGTTTTCCTAAGACATCAGAAAACTGTAACAGCTTCCCTGGTTTTCCCCTTGCTCAACTAGAAAGCCATTGCCCTAGTTTTCCCCTTGTTTATCTGAGCACCTTATTTCCTCAGATTCCCCATGCCAACTGGTTCCCTCCCTAGCGACTTCCCCCGGTTTCCCCTGATGATGATTTGAGATCTTGGCTAGTCCTCACCAAACTAAATCGTCAACAACTTAATGCCTGGATGTTTCTGAACCTTGTGAATGTGGTCTGGTTGTAGGTTTCTTCATACTCAACCCACTTGTTCAATCCCAGTGTTGTTCTCCTGGTTCATTGCCATATGATCAGGTCCCACCTTGTCCCTTGCTAATGGGATGTCAATTTTAAAGTAGAGGTTCTCTCATTTGTGATTGGGTGCCAGTCCCATCGCCTCCCAGATATTTTGTGCAGTTAATGTAGTCCTGCACCATCACTACCACTCTTTATTTGCAGGTGCCATCTCTGTCACCACAATGCCATCTACTGACAAGTCTCTAAACTGTTCCCTTTTCACACTGTTGATCAACTATTGCATGTTGTAAAACTGCTTCCTCCTCTCTTCCCCCAATTATGCTCCTAGAGAGTTATTCAGTTGGTCCTGGCATGATTGCCTTCTCTGCCAGACCACTTCGTTGTAGTGCCATTCTTCCTATGTCCCCAGATCATGATCTTCCAATCTGTCTTCCTCCTGTCAGGCATCCTTGCTGTTGGACGTCATCTTCTCCCTTCCTCCTGCCCCCACTCTGTTGTTCCTGAAAAAATTTTTTAGGGGGTCTTTTTCTCTTCACCTTTGATCAGCTGGTGCCTTGTTTTGGTACCTTCCATTTTCGCTTCCCTGCCACCTGTGTCTTTGGGTTGGTGTTGGGTTTTGGGCTATTTGGCTGGTGCCTCCAATTTTAAAGCAGAGGTAGTGTAGGGGTGGTTACCATGTATCATGCTGCAAGGCAACACCCCAAACTAGAGATATTCCTGGTGCTTCAAGCTGTTTGCTAGCTGTCACTACCTTGGTTGCACATGACTGACACAAGTGTAAGTGATGGCTTGGCTGGACCTTGTCAAGCGAAGCACGTGCCGGAAATCTTTACTTTTTTGTAGCTGGATTTTTCCATTTTTCTTTTCTTTTTTTAGTGTCTATGCTGTGCAAGTTATTGCTCTCGCTATCAAAAGCATCACCATTGATGGATTCTGCAACATTCTGCCTCCATCTGTTCCGGGTCACACACATTTTCTCCTTTTGTGCTTCATGTTCCCTGACCTGATTCGCTTATTATCCCCATGAAAGGCTTATAAGAATTGTTCTGCAGTAATGGAGACCTTCAATTGTCTCTCGTTGACCTCTGCCACCAACCATTCTTGATACTCCCCCTTTTGCCTACTCTCCTGCAGTCATGACCTCTTTACTTAGTCACTCTTCTGTTCTTTGTGGGCTTTTTCTTGGATCCATGACTGTGTTCGCCACCTATTGCTTGCTCCTTTCCTACCTTGACTCCTCCACCGATCCCGACACCATGGACATGGATAGTTGAGTCTGGTAGTCTCAAAGCTGAAATGGAGCTATTATTACAGTTATGGATTGCAACCCCTCATTTACAGGTTGCTCTCATGTTTTCCGTGAAGATACCATCATCCCCTTCACCCCCACCACTAGATCTCCCTGTCCAACTAGTCGTCATACTAGGGTTGGACCATTATGATAGATAATCTTGATATCAGATCGTCATCCAATATCCGTTATGCTTATGCGTTGGTGCACGTTGCCTGACATGGACTTCCTTCTCGATCGGGTGTACCCTTGACCCCAATCTATTCATAGATATATTGTTCTCACATGGCGAGTAAATGCTGTGCTTCTATTTGTCCTCGTGGCTTACTTCTTACGCCCCACAAGATGTGCTTCTTGCTTCTAGAGTTTAGGGCTTGCTCTTGGGTTTAGGGTATTGTTACAGTTTTCCTGGTGTTGTCGTTTTCCTTTGTTCCGTTTGCTCACTTACGTCATCTTCATCTTGTTGGACGCTACTTTTCTTCTAGGCTTAGTCATTTGTTGACAGCCTTGTGTCCCCATTTTCCCCATGGATATCTTTAGTCTTACCCCAACAGTTCTCTTTTAGTTTAGCATAGCTTGGTCCGTTCACCGGAAGGACTAGTATAAATACCTAGCGACATGTATCAGTATGATAAGCTAGTTCTACGCAATCATATGTAGTTCCCTAGTCTCTAGAGTCCTCCCTTAAGGTTGAAACATTCAACTAAGGGATCCCCATCCTCTCGGTTTACCCCAATAACTATGTAATGCATAACAAAAGAACTAGCTTCTTACTAGTTGAGAGCTATCCACGCTCCAACCATTCCACCAAGATACTTCCCCTCTCCTGATTCATCTGACTCTACCATGTCTGCTGAGGACAACGAAGAACTGTATCAAGAAGATCGTGCTCCATCTCCTCCAGTACAATTCTTTCCTCCCATCCCAGATCTTGACATTATGAACAACCTGAACGCTCCCAACGCCGTTGTTCCAGCACCTCTCCCTGTTCAGGCTCCCTTACCAGCAGAATTGAAAGCTGGTCTCCCAGAGGCCTTCTCTGGCGAAACAAAAGATGCCATCCATTGGGGACAAGCCATGGCCGCTTACTTTAAGCTGAATCCCCATCACTATGAATATGATGGTCCTAAAATCCTTGTTACCTTGAGTAAATTGACCAAAGGAAGGGGAGTCCCCTTCGCCAAAAAATGGTATCACCTCCTAAATAATGAAACAATCCCTGATGATGAAAAGACGTATGACCTCATGATGGAGGATTTCAACAAAACGTTTTACCCCTATAATTTCAAGGAAGAGGCCCGTAGGAAGTTATTGGCAACAAGACAAAATCTACGAGACCAAGATGAAGGTTTCCAGAATTACCTTGCAGATTTTCAGCTATATGCTGTACAAAGCAGAGTAGTGGACCAGAATACCCTTATTGATGCCTTCACTGCAGGCCTTGATCCACAGATAAGCCAGATGATCCTCTCCATGGGAACCCTTCCTGATACCCTGGACGCTTGGGTTACAGCTGCCGTGAAGTTTCGCACACAACAACAATGCATTCGAGCGATTCGTGCAGGTGGATTGTTCCAGTTAGGGCTCAGAAGGACCTGAGACCCAAACGCCATGGATGTAGATTTGGTAACCATGACACCGTCAAATCGTGCAAAGCATCTCAGAGAAAACAGATGTTTCATGTGTCATAAAATAGGCCGCCGTGCTAGTAATCATCGTGGACAGAATCTGGGAAATCTCCCTCATCCCACCAACCCTTTTCGGTCTCACAATCCCTTCACCTCCTCCATGACCAGCGTTCCTGGCAGGTCAAACACACAACCAATCCCTCGCCTGACCCCGATCAGAGCAGTACACGTTGAACCCAAACCCTCTCCCCTCAACCAATACATAAATCAACTTGTTGAGAATGGTACTACCGTCGATCAAATCCACAATGTGCTTACTGCCTGTTATGAGGGAAATAACGAAGCTGAAGAAAAAGCATGGATCGAGCTGGCTGTAAAACAAGGAAAGGATTTTTGAAAAGGGAGAGTTTGCGGTCAACCATCCATCTCCCTATTGATGTTGTAGCTTCTGTACATCATACTAGACGAAATGAACCATCCATGCAACTTCCTCTTAAATTGTATGGAGCAACAACTGTTGTTGACACCCAAGCCCTTGTGGACAGTGGAGCCACCAGGAGTTTTATCAACGAAACCTTCGCACGAAAACATCATTTTCCTCTCACCTGAATTGCAACCCCATGAATCGCACAAAATGTAGATGGGACAATAAACCGCAGTAGTATCGTGCAATACAAAGTGTCCCTCGCCATGAAAATCGGGACAAAAGTGTATCCTTGGATGTTTCTAGTCCTCTCTCTTGGAAAAGAACAGTTGATTCTGGGACTACCATGGTTACGAGCATCCAACCTGAGAATCGACTGGTCTACTGGGGACATTGCCTTTCCAGATGAAGAAACATGATATCTCTCAACAAATATAAATCCTGCTATTGAAAAACAATGGAAGAAGAGATTTGGTCCTGACAAACAAATCCACAAAGTCACTCTTGCCACTACCTTAGCTCAACAAACTGAGAAAAAAGACGTCGAGCTACCCTTGCCGTTTCGAAAATATGAAGACGTGTTTTCAGAACCACCGCCCGGACAACTTCCCCCTTCTTGACCTTTCAACCATGCAATTACCTTAACGCTGTCCTTTATCCTGCGTGTGGCAAAAACATATCCATTAAACCCCGCTGAACAAACAGCATGCCAAACCTTCCTCAATGAAAATCTGCGAACTGGAAAGATAGTCCCTTTGAAATCCCCCCAAGCTTCACCTTTCTTTTTTGTACAGAAAAAGATGGGTGACCTATGTCCTTGTCAGGATTATCAATGCCTCAATGAACATACCATCAAAAATGCGTATCCCCTTCCCTGGATCTCTTCCCTCATAGACCAACTAAAAGAGTCTACGATCTTCACCAAGTTTGACATCCGATGGGGATATAACAATGTCCTCATCTGACCAGAGGATTGATGGAAGGCGGCATTCATTACCCCTTTTGGGCTTTTTGAACCAACTGTAATGTTCTTCAGCCTTTGCAACTCCCCTGCAACCTTTCAAGCCATGATGAACCATCTTTTTCATGACTATCTCACTGAAGGATGGCTGATCATTTATATGGACGATATCTTGATTCATTCCTCTGAATTAACTATCCACCATCATCGCACTCGCCTCGTCCTCGACCGACTACATGCTCATAAACTATACCTCAAATTAGCTAAATGCACATTTGATGCCGAGGAAATCGAATATTTGGGTATGGTCATCGCTCACCATAACATACGAATGGATCTGGTGAAACTGGCTGCCATTCACCAGTGGAACCCCCCTCAGTCTGTAAAAGGGGTGCGATCCTTTCTTGGATTCTGCAATTTTTACCGGAAATTCATCCCAAATTTCTCTCTCCTCACAACCCCACTACATCAACTAATGAAGAAAAACCATCCCTGGGTATGGGATGAAGCCTGTGCATCTGCTTTTGACGCAATCAAACAAACATTCTCCTCCGCCCCTGTCTTACTCCTTCCCGATTTACAAAAACCATTTGTCATCATGACTGACGCTTCCATAACAGCGACCAGAGGGGTACTCATGCAGTGTGACGCCAACGGCGATCTCCACCCCTGCAGCTGCCTTTCTTGTACCCTCACCCCAACCGAACAAAATTATGACATTTACAACCGAGAACTCTTGGCAGTCATCCATGCCCTTACCGAATGGTGGCACTACCTCCGGGGAACTGGTCTCCCTGTTGAGGTCTACACTGACCATAAAAACTTGTCCTATTTTCGACAACCTCATCAGTTGTCTCATTGACAAGCTCAATGAATGCTCTTCCTTCAAGACTTTGACCTCAAGTTCACCGTCTGTCCCGGTACCGCCATGGGACCTGCTGACACCCTCTCCCACATGCATGATGTCGATATGTCGTCTGACAACACAGATGTCACTCTCCTTTCCCCACATCTTTTTGTCACCCAAATTGATACCTTTCTTCTTTCCACCATTCGCGTCTCCTCTCTCACCGACCCCTTAGTCCTTTCTGCCTGTTCCCACCTTCAACAGGGCGTCCCTCTCTTCTCCCGCTCTGCCCTCACCGATTGGTCCTTCTCCCCCGAAGACGGTTGTCTCTACTACCAACATCGGCTGTATGTTCCCCCCACTGCTCGCTCTTCCCTTGTCTCTTCTGTCCATTCCTCCCCGACAGGTGGTCATGGCGGCATCTTTCGAACCCTCTCTCTCCTTCAACATGACTATTGGTGGCCCGGCATGGCCTCTTTCATTCGCCATTTCATCCTTGGTTGCCCTCTTTGCCAATCTAGTAAGGTCAACACCCATCCCACCATCCCTCCCCTTTCTCCTCTCGCCTCTTTCTCCGTCCGACCCTTCCAACAGATCTCTGTTGACCTCTTCTCAGGTTTCCCCCTTGTTGATTCCTTTGATTCTGTTCTGGTCATGGTCGACCATGGGCTTAGTAAGGGGGTATTTTTCCTCCCTTGCTCAAAGGACAGTGACGCTGCCCACATTGCACATGTTACAGTTTTACGACAGGACGCCCATTGTTCGCCTTAACATTGGGGTCCTTAGTCCAACGGTTCATTCCCTTATCCTTACCCCCGCTCCTCCTTTGGTATACGATTAGATTTCCCCTCGTTGTGGTGTCCCCGACCTAAGGATAATGCTTGTCTCCTAGGTTGTACTGTATTCTTACCATGTGCGGTACACGTGTTTGCCATGAGGCTTCTTCGCTTCTGCCTCATGGCTGTTCCTGTTTATAAGCTTACCTCATGTAGAAGCCCAGGGTCTTGGGCATTCCCTTATTAGGTCAACCCTCACACCAGGGTTGAGGGTCTTCCCTACTTAGTGCTTAGTCAGCATGGTCTGTGCGCCATGGCCAGTAGTATATAGAGTAGCACTTCTTGTAGTAGACCTTAAGCTTAATCTCACTGTTACATCGCCTAGTGTGGGCCTGTAACTTCTTGTGGCTCCATCCTCACTCCACCACCGTGCCCTGAGGATTCCCATTGTCAAACTGATCCCCCGTCACTCCGGCACGTGCCCTTGATGGCTCTTCCATCCACCATCGCGTTCATCGTCATCGCCATCTTCGTTCTCATGACCATCCTAGTGGACATCGTGCTCTCCGTCTTCTCTTCACTCGTCGTCTTCCTCCTCGCAGTCTATCTTGTTGTCGCTCTTGTAGTTGCCACCATTCGGAGTTATTGGCTCACTACGTAACAGCACACCTCTTTTACACACACATTTTTCCTCAGGTTGGCCTTCACAACCGTATGATTTCTGATTGAGGTCCTCACTTCGCTTCCGCCTTTGCCTGGGAACTCACTCGTCTTCTACATTATGATGTCGCTCTCTCCTCCACCTATCACCCTCAAACAGACGGAGAAACAGAATGAGTAAATCAAGAGCTGGAAACCTACCTCCGTCTCTTTTGTCAGGACAACCTGACAACCTGGACGTCCCTTTTACCAATGGCACAATTCATTCACAACTCCTCTGTCCATTCCTCCATGAAAGTATCCCCCTTCTCTTTGATTTTGAGATATGAACCTTGTGCTTACCCTCCTCTTGGGAAAACCTTTCTCCCAACTCTGACTGAACGGCTGACCCTTTTGGACAAAGCCTGGGAGGAAGCCTGTTATGCCCATCAATTGGCTCAACAATATATGCGGGAACGAGTCAGAAGCAAGTTCCATCCCTGGAAAGTTGGGGATAAGGTGTGGCTAGAAGCCAAAAATCTCCGCCGAAGTTCCCCCTGGCAGAAATTAAATCCATTATGAGAAGGACCATTTGAAATTGCGAAGGTCATCTCTCCTGTGGCGTATCAATTGCACCTTCCCTTATCTTGGAGGATTCACAACGTGTTCCATGCCTCCCTTCTAACCCCATATCGTGAGACCACTGAACATGGGAGATCAATTCTCCGTCCTCCATCATCAGACATTGAGGGAGAAGAAGAATGGGAAATAGAATGGATCTTACGACATAGGGGAACTGTCAGGAACCGCCACTTTCTCGTCAAATGGAAAGGATACTCATGGGCTGAAAACACCTGGGAACCAGAACGGAACTTATGAAACACACGGACCACCCTTCTCATTTATAAACGGGAACACGCATTGGAATAAGGGCAGTTCTCCATCATGCCTCCCACTTGTAACACATCCCCACGACCTACCACCTCCACTCATCTGATCCCTGCTGTATTCCCTATTTGTCTCAATTTCCTCCCAGATATCGCATGTTCCCTGGTCTTCTCTTCTGTCCTACAGGACACCCCACTGTTGGCAAGAGCGATGGAATCCTGCTTAATGGACCACGCCCTTGAGGATACTTGTCAGGTATACCTCACATTAGCTATGTTAAGGGTCGTCTTTGCAAGCGCCATTCCCACTGATCACCCACCACTCCTTGCTGCTCAAGGAGCAACCTGTCTGTCCCGTGCACGAGAACAGACCCTAGACTTGCTCTACCGACTGGGATTTGGTTATGTCCTTAACAATTTACCCTTCAACATCATCGGCCCCATCGTCTGTCCCTTCTTATGTGCCATGCATCCCACTGCATGGTACATGTATCTTCAGTCACGAGAACAACCAGTAAGAATATCCACTGTTGACATCTTTCCTCCTGAACCCCTCACCCTCACAGACTCTCCCCCTCTGTTAATCCCTCTATTGCCTGACAATGAGGTCAACTCCTCTCCCTCAGCGACTGCTGCTCCAATGCCCAGGACATATCCATCTTCCACTCCAACCTCCTCTCTGAACGACAACACCCCACTCCCAATACCTGCTCCTTCCTCCCTTCCTACCATTCCACACAATCGAGCGACTCCTTCCCCTTCTGCGTGATCCATCCACCTCCAATCAAAGAAGAAGAAGGGAAAGAAGAAACAAGTCATCCAAATGCTGTACAGTTTACCATCCTCTCCCACCTACAACCTTCGGTCATCTATGAAAAGTCAACCTGTTTTGCAATCATCTCCTCGTCACTCCCCTTCTCACTCAACACACGCCTCCTCTTCGAACATTGATCCATTTTCCATATGTGAATGGTGTGGTGAAAAGGATACCCATCTGGGAATCTGGTGCCCCACACATCAATGTCCTTCCTGTGCGGCCTACGCCCCAGGACATCTTCTCGCCAACTGCCCTTCCAGTCTATGCCCTTATTGTGCCAAATCACACTGGGGACTTCCATGTCCTTTGTATCGATGCTGCCCCAACGGATGCGAAGAATGTCGATCCCTTGTATGGGGAGAACTTTGCCCCCAACAAGTATGGGCTCAATATTTGCAGGAAGAGGAGAAAATCCTGCACAACGATTTAGATGATTATGCATACATTGATCAGGAGTAATGGGAAAAGAAGAAAGATTCAGGTGAACTTTCACCTAATACGGAGCTTTTGTTACAGTTTTCCCAGTGTTGTCATTTTCCTTCATTCTGTTTGCTTGCTTACATCATCTTCATCTTGTTGGACGCTACTTTTCTTCTAGGCTTAGTCATTCATTGACAGCCTCGTGTCCCTATTTTCCCCACAGATATCTTTAGTCTTACCCCAATGGTCCTCTTTTAGTTTAGCATAGCTTGGTCCATTCGCCAGAAGGACTAGTATAAATACCTAGCGACATGTATCAGTACAATAAGCTAGTTCTACACAATCATACATAGTTCCCTAGTCTCCAGAGTCCTCCCTTAAGGTTGAAACATTTGACTAAGGGATCCCCATCCTCTCGGTTTACCCCAATAACTACATAATGTGTAACAGGTATTGCCATACATAGCACATTAGGTAACCTGGTCTGTGCGTGATTCTAGTAGGTATATAAAGGTATTACTTAGTGATAGCTGAACCCTAAGTTCAGCTTTAACTTCGGTACACTGATTAACTTCGGTACTTTGCTTGTACCTTGCCTAGCATAGGCATTATCAATCTATGTCCTTCTTCCCTTGATGCTCCTCTTTGTGTCTGATTCCAGCAAGATGCTCTTCAAGACCTAGGGTGTTATATGTTGAGAAGATAGCCTGTAGGCAGGTGCAGGCAAAACTGTAACAGGTTCATGTTCATCAAGTAGAATCTTTGTTGAACGTGTTATGGTTCTAGGAGAGCTAGCAGCTCAGAATGTAACACAGGATGGACTAGACACTTTGTATTGATGGTAAGAAACATATTGAGTGATAAAGAGAGCAAAGTTTTCAAGAGCATGGTAGTTTTACAATAGATAAAGGATGAAATTTTTGCTTTTGACTCTTCTATTTATCTTGTGGTATCTGACAGTGGATTTTAGGTCCTACTCACAATGGTTGTGCTAGCTAAGTGTTATGTGTAGTAGCATATCTTCTCTAAGTCTTCTAGACCCTTGCTAAGTCCTACCTGTAGTATCATTCCTAGTCTAGCTGTCAAGGCTAAGAGCTAGAAGTCTCTCCAGAGGAAGGCACAACAATGGAGGGAAGAGATGATAAGCTAAGGTTGCATAGATCTAGCTTAGGGGATACAAGTACAGTGGCATCCCTACTTATAGGTATAAGGTCTGTGCACAGACCATCTAAGCATGAGTCACTATGACTCAGGTCTAAATATAAGTATGACTCAGAATGAGTCATATGCTAAAAATAGACTCTGACTGTAAGTGTTATGAATCCATAAGATCACTCCTGAGTCCCTGGATCACCTCCCTTGATCCCCCAGAAGCTACCTTCTAATCTTATCTATAGGGGGGACCAAAACCCAGAATCTTCGCCCATAAATCCTGGACCAATGGACCGATCCCTTGGCCCCAGCTCTTCCCCCTTACTCATATGCATCTAGAAGCATCCATGGACGCCATTATCTCCCATAGAGTTCACCCTCTTGGTGGCAGATCTCTAGATAACCCCAAGGGTGACTTATGCATCAAACATGCGATCCATTATAACTAGGGCTATGCTGCCACTGCAGCAAGGACACCATATGTATGATCTTCCATTTTACATGTGCTAACCATGCCTCCCTATGCCCTAGACAATCCAATCATTAGATCTAGTTATAACTCATGTAAATACTTAGATAGTATATAAAGCCCAAGGAACTTGACTAGGGGACTCCCCAGTCGAGTTCTCTTGATGTTCTCCCTCTAGTGGAGGTCCTAAGCAAAATAGACTCAGTCCTACATATTCCCCTTTCCCATATCTTCACTCCATATTGGCCCCCTCTTCATAGATCTCCACTCTCAGCCTTATCTAAGGCTTGATTAGAGATCAGAGGTGTTTCAGTAAGTGAGTCAAAAGGAAGAGCACAGCCAAAAGATGATGGCTGCTAAAGAAAATGAGGCAGTGCAAGAAGAAGAGCACTGCCTAGAAGAAGAATAACATCCATGGGAGAATTGATAAGAGCACATATATAAACATAGACTGGGCATAAATGAACCAATCATAGAGGGAGAAAAAGACATAAACAGACCAGGACCATGTACAAAGGGACTCATACCATAACACTAAGTACCTGATGCTTGAGAGATTTCAGTGATTATACTTACTGAAACACCTCTAATCTCTTGATTAAGCCTTAGATAAGGCTGATATGGGAGATCTATGAAGAGGGGGCCAATATGGAGTGAAGATATGGGAAAGGGAAATATGTAGGACTGAGTCTATCTTGCTTAGGACCTCTACTAGAGGGAGAACACCAAGAGAACTCGACTGGGGAGTCCCCTAGTCAAGTTCCTTGGGCTTTATATACTATCTAAGCATTTACATGAGTCATAACTAGACCTAATGATTGGATTGTCTAGGGCATAGGGAGGCATGGTTAGCACATGTAGAATGGAAGATCATACATATGGTGTCCTTGCTGCAGTGGCAGCATAGCCCTAGTTATAATGGATCGCATGTTTGATGCATAAATCACCCTTGGGGTTATCTAGAGATCTGCCACCAAGGAGGTGGAATCTATGAGAAATAAGGGCGTCTATGGGTGCTTCTAGATGCATATGAGTAGGGGGGAAGAGCTGGGGCCAAGGGATCGGTCCATTCGGCCAGGGTTTATGGGCGAAGATTTTGGGTTTTGGTCCCTCCTATAGATAAGATTAGATAAAGTGTCAGAGAGCGAAAACTGTTTCTGGAGGATCAGGGGAGATGATCCAAGAACTCAGGGGTGATCTTATGGATTCATAACAGCAGTGATGGCTAGCTCCATTGATTGTGTAAGTTTTGCCACAATCTTGGAGATTTGAGGATTGATAATCATACCCTACATTTGATGGAGAGTGGTGATGGTGTAGAAGTCTAGCTGTCAATCAATGAGCTTTTCTGGGGTATTGTTGTCTAGGTATTGGGTCAGTCCTTCAATTTCTATATTATCTAGGACTATATGTTTGGAAGGGGGAGGTTTTTTTGTTGACTTTCCTTTAGATAAGTAGGAGGCTTGTGCTCTTACATGTTCAAGGTATAGATCTAGAGATTTATCTAGGGATTCATCTAGGGTGACAGTCCCTTTCTTCCAGTTGATGACTGGATTCATTTGTTCAAGCCAAGAGGTTCCAAGAATAATGTTCTCTTTGCCATAGTTCATAACATAGAACCTGATCTTCTGTGTTTGTTCACCAATTTTCATATACAGAGTGGTCAAGAAGCAAACAGTTGTGTTGTGTGATTTGTCAGCATTTCTTGCAATGATAGGGCAGGAAAGTCATTCAAGGGGAATTTTATGCTTCTGGGAAAAATGGTGATCTATGCAGGATATCTCCACTCCAGAGTCTATAAGAGCAGAGGTGTCAACAGTTTTCAAGGTTCCAGTGGTAGCAATGAGTTGGATTGGTAATCTAAGTGACTTTGAACATCACTCTGCTACAAATACAGGAGAACATGTAACCTTGGAAACAAAGGGTACTAATGTTGAAACAGCCCTCCTGTCTAAAAATCCTCTGGTTTGAAAAGGCAAGCAGATAGTCTGCCCACTGTTTTTTCTTCAGTGTCTTGCCCTTCTTTATCATCCTTTTTCTTTTCTGCTGTTTCTATCTTTCATACCTTCTTCTTTTTGGTATGCCTCTTTGGGCACTCCCTCAATAGATGGCCTCATTGATGGCATTTGAAGCAGAGACCTTGTTGCTTATGTTCTGTGACTTGTTTGGTAGTAAGTTGATCAATGTCCATTGCATTTGGATTATGAGGGGTAGAGGTAGAAGGGGTGTTTTATTGGTAGGGAGGGACATAGAAGGTGGGGGATGAATGGGAGTGTAGTTTTTCAATTCAATCAGCAAGGTCCCATTACATCTTGAAATGAACAGCCTTTGTATACCATTCACTTATCTTGGTAGGAACAGTATCCATAGACTGGATCCATCACATTAGGAAGGGGGGAATTCTGGCAGCAAAGTACAAAATTAGTACAGTAGAGTTGGCAGTTTTGTTTAGTTCAGCCTGGATGGCCTTCATCTTAAACTGGTTGATATAGCCAGTTAGATTGTTATTCTTTTGTAAATTCAGAGTTGAGTGGATATTAAAACACCATGGTCCGCTCAACAACCGCTTCTACTTGATCCACTGGAAGGGTTATCTGCTGGAGGATAACTCATGGGAACCAGAGCAAAACTTGAAGAATGCCAAGAAGATCCTTGAGGCCTATAAAAAAGCCCACCCCAAGATGTTTGGTTTCCAAACCTCCAGCAAAAAGTAAATCCTTCTATTGCCAATGAAACAATTATTGTTACAGTTTTACATTTCCTATTTCATTGGTTAGTCATTTATGTCCATATCCTCTTGTTCATTTCCGTTTCATTTCCATTATCATTGAACGCTATTCCCTTTCTAGGATTATTTCGTGTTTTCCTCGTATCCCCAACTCTTCCCTTTGACTAGGTCTGGTGATCCCCATAGTTTTGTCAAGCTTTAGTTTAGAAGGCATAGCTTGGTCCATTCACCATTTTTCTTAGTATAAAGATGTAACGCATGTATTAGTAATGATAAGCTAGTTCTACACAATCAAGTGTAGTTTCCTAGTTCTTCCAATGTCACTTCTAAGGTCTCTGGGTTGCTCTAGTGACTAGAAGGTTCAACCTACACAAGCGTAACAAAAGAACTAGCTTCTCCTTGCTGAGATGCTATTAACGCTCCAGCCATTCCTCCTTGATATTGCTATCGCATTCTGACCCCTTCCTCCCCTCCTCCCGATTCCAAAGAAGAAGGATCCCCCATCACTTTTTCTCCCACCCAATCAACTTATCACCTTCCCCCCTCCGCCCCCCCATCCCTGCCTCCCACTTTAACCTGCCTTGCACTCCCTCCCCTATTACCTTTCCCACAACTTCTTCCTCCCCCCCTCCCTCCAGTTATGAACATACCTGTTAACCCTCTCAAGCAGAAGGCAGGAATGCCCTTTGATTTCACAGGAGAAACCTCAAAGGCAGTCAGTTGGGGCATGGCCATGACTGCATACTTCACACTAAATCCTACCATCTATATCACTGATGGAGATAAAATATTTGCTGCCCTAAGCAAATTTACGAAAGGATGAGGAGTCTCTTTTGCCGAGAAATGGTACACCAGATTAAATAACCCTGCTCTCCTCTCAGCACAACTAACTTACAACATCTTCATGGAAGACTTTGGGAAGACCTTCTACCCCTACAACTTTAAAGAAGAAGCGCGACGTAAAATGTTAAATATGTGGCAAAACTTGAAGGATAAGGAGGAAGGATTCTAAAACTATTTAGCTGATTTCCAGTTGCATGCTGCCTGATCTGGAGTAATGGTTGACTCCACGTTAATAGATGCCTTCGCAGGAGGGCTTGACCTGCAGATAGCACAGATAATCCTTTCCATGGGAATGTTGCCAGCCACCCTTGATGAATGGGTAACCACTGCAGCAAAATTCCACACTCAACAACAGCGCATTCAAGCATTATGCACTGGGGGATCACTCAGTAGTGGTCTCAGAAGAGCAAGAGATCCTAACACCATGGACATCGACGCTGTATTCCTTTCCCCTGCAAATCATGCTAAACATCTGAGAGAAAATCGGTGTTTTATCTGTCATCACATCAGATGCTGATCTAGTAGTCATACAGGACAATCACCAACACAACAACCCAAAAGGGATGAGACTTCCCCACCAGCAAATCACCATAACTCCAATAATCCCTTCTGCCAATGTCTTTCCTCCACAATGGGAGGAGGACAAAACGGCACAAGGCAAAATGTTTGCACCACCACTACCAATAGATTGGTACCCTCATAGCACAAGGAACAACCACAGATCAAATCCACCAAGTACTCTAGGCCTGTTATACAGAAGATGGAACATTGGGCAGTGAAGAAGTTGCTCGAGTAGAGGTGGATTTTTAAGAAGGGAGCAAGCCAAGTTGATAGACTTTCCTCCCCTATCTAGTAACCTGACCATCATGTACATGAACAGAAAGAAAACAAAATCTATACATCTCCCCCTTTCCCTATACGCTGGTCATAAACAAGTCAATACTTCTGCTCTCCTCAATAGTGGCACTATGGGAAGTTTTCTTGATTCTGCTTTTGCCAAAAAACATCATCTACCTTTGATTCTCCTCTCCTCACCCCTTGAAGTCCAAAATGTTGATGGAATACCAAACAAAGAAGCATGGATAACACATAAGGTGACTCTCCTCTCTACTGTCCCTGGATGGATGAACTCTTGGGACTTCTACATTACAAATCTCGGCAAAGAAAAAGTGATTCTTGGTCTCCCATGGTTACAACATACTAATCCTGTGGTCAACTGGACAAAAGGAGAAGTCCACTTCCCAGAATGTCCAAATGAAATACACTTGGATGACATATTAATAACTTGTTTTCTCCAAACATCTCCTGATGCCTGGATCACTCAACAATGGAAGAAATGATACCGGCTTTCCCACTCAATCGCAAAAACAACGCTATCCACTTCTCTTGCTCAAGAAAATGCGATATCACAGACTACTCTCCCTCCCTTACTCTCAGATTTCACAGATGTATTCGGAGAACCCCACATAGGTACTCTTCCCCCATTCTGTGACTTTGACCACACCATCACTCTTACACCAAACTTCATGCCAAAAATCAGGAAAGTGTATTGTCTCAACCCAGTGGAACAGACCACATGCTGAACATTCCTGGATGAGAACCTAGTGACAGGAAGAATTGTTCCCTCCATGTCCCCCCAAGCCTCCCCCTTTTTCTTTGTACCCAAAAAGACTGGTGACCTCTGTCCTTGTCAAGATTATCGCTATCTTAATGAACATACCATGAAAAATGCTTACCCACTCCCCCTTATCTCTGATCTGTTTGATAAACTCAAAGTGTCGTCCATTTTCACCAAAATAGATATTCGATGGGGGTATAATAATGTACTTATCCGACCAGAGGACCGCTGGAAAGCAGCCTTTATCATGCCCTTTGGTCTATTTGAACCTACTGTAATGTTCTTTGGATTGTGCAACTACCCTGCGACATTCCAGGCTATGATGAACCATATCTTTCATGATTACTTAGCAGAGGGTTGGTTAATCATTTACATGGACAATCTTCTCGTCCACTCCACCGACCTCTCTCAGCATCATGAATGAACACGGAAGGTTCTTTCTGAAACACCTCTAATCTCTTGATCAGCCTTAGATAAGTCTGATATGGGAGATCTTATGGAGAGGGGGCCAAAGTATGAGTTGATAGGGAAAGGTGAAAGTGTAGGACTGAGTCTATCTTGCTTAGGACCTCCACTAGAGGGAGAACACCAAGAGAACTTGACTGGGGAGTTCCCTGGTCAAGTTCCTTGGGCTTTATATACTATCTAAGTATTTACATGAGTTGTACCTAGATCTAATGATTGGATTGTCTA
>JBBPJT010000670.1:0-16958 GCA_038088895.1 Xerocomus potaroensis
CCAGCAATCAAGGCACCTGTCAAGGAGATGGCTCTAGTCAGCCAAGACACGCACGGAGACTTGTTGAACCTCACCGAAGAAAGTGCCCGCAGAGAGGATGGAGGTGATGAGAGAGTTGTGAGAACCGGTCAAAGCGGCGGGTCCAGAGGGTCCTTCGATGAGGCGAATGAAAACCGCGTCACCTGCGATACCGTTGATGTATCCGGAGTCATATCCGCTATATGGATGGTCAAGGTGAGGAAGGAAGGAAAGTGAGGAATGACTTGCAAGAAAATACCACCAAAGGCAGCGAAGGCGCAAAGGAGGTAAGCCCTGAAGGTGACGGGAGCTTCGATGCGACTGAGATCAGTAGGGCCAGCAAAACTGACACCTCCGGCAGGCATGGTAGAATTGGCGGGAGGAGGCTGAGAGAGGAGGGAGGGAGGAGGAGGAGTCGAACGAGTCGAAGCCTTTTTAAGTATGCGGGAAGGGACATTGAAATTTTGACAAGTGACAGGTGGGGAAAAGAGCGTGCCCCATGCGAATCGGGTAACCCCGCATCGCAACCGGCCTGTCATATCCGCGTCCTCCTCCTCGTCTTTGCACTGCCTAGGTCCAAGTCACAGTCCCACATTCATTAACAGTAGTTGCGAACTTGAGCTTGAACAATCGCCATCACCAGTGGTCGTTCCCCCGCTTGATACCCATCCACGAGCATATCCAAATCTTTTTCTCGTCCAGAATTCGACCATCCACGTGAGGAGGCGTAGCAGCCATCACGCGGTTAGGCACCCTGTCAGTGTCAGACTTGCACTTGTCTCAGCCTTGTTCCGCTCAGCCGGCCCCCGCACTCGACGGTCAGAGGCGACAAATCGCCGCGTTCGTTCTCGACGTCTTCTCGGCACCTTCTCTGGTTACCAAAACCCGATTTTCAAGTATCGATACTTACCGAGCACCCATTTCCAATGCAAAGCTGTCTTGACACGTCATGTCGCCAGCCCGGACTGAGATGCGGACCATCCTTGCCAGCTCCATTCTACCAGCCCGGACCGATCTGTCCACCGCTGATGGTGGCAGTGAATAGGGTCCTCCATATCAACGGGTCAAATGCGCGACTTATTGTTTTCGCACGTAGTACGCCATATGAACTGATCCCAACGGCACCCGTGACAGAGATGCCGTCGACGTACAGTCGAATCACGAAAGCGGCGGATCGTCGTGAGTTCCGTTGCTGTTTTTCCCCCAAGGAGAAAGAGACCTCTACGAGTGCACATGACGAGCGTGAAATGAATCCGGGAAGGTTCAAGGTTACTGTCAAGATATTTCAGTCCTGTTCAGTGTCGAAACACACGGTGTTTCCGTAGTGAGGTAAAATGAGAGTGTCCATGTTTGCATACGCCATTCCCAACTTCATTTGACGGCATCTCCGGAGAGTTCCACACGCCTGCGGGTCCCTTTCAGGGAGCGAGAGGGGATGAGGGGGCAATAACACGTCCACCTAACACCTACACTTCTCTTCAAACAATGGCCAGTTGCAAACTTTGTCACACAGAGTTTCAGCGTGCTTCTTACTCGACACCGCCCTGGAAAGAAGCCAAACCGTGGATACCCGCCAGGATTCCCGCCGTTTGTGCCATCTCTGAGTGCACTCAACCCGATCCATGTCAGTCAGATTGCATTCTTGTCTGAGACTTTATCAAAAGCCGTTCGGTAAACACTCCTGGTATGTGTACTGTAGGCTATGTAGTTACGGGTTAGGTATCACCCCGTCATCCAACAGACTTTGCATTACCCGTTTCGACACAATAGACGCGGGTACTCAGTGCGGCTGTCGCCGGAGGATCGCGAACCGCTCGGGAGGAAGAGTCAACGAGAACACCGTCCGAAAATTCGAGCAATTCCGGTGGACCTTACGTTTCAACATGCGGTGTAAAAGCGAAGATGGGCGTGCTAGAGGTGTGATTTGCCAGTAAACGGAGAGCGTGTTGTCCGAGGACGACGACTTTTTTATCGCCCAAAACTGCCGTCAGATGCGAACACGCTCGAAACTTGACCATGTACAATAACTTGAGTTGGTCTACCTTCTTCATGCCCAACCCGTCCATTTTCTTTCTCCTATATCTGATCCTTCAATGCATTCCAGAACCCCGATTCTGCAACCATGCAGTAGATAAATGTGGTTCTGATATAGAGGAAATAAGAACATCCTGATCATAGTAGTGGCTCCAGGAGAACTGGCCTCGCTTCTTCCCGATCAATCAAATTTGCCATATCAGAATTCTCAGCTCATGCAAAGGTCCATAGATTGCTGCAACGTCCGCGCCAAACTTGATCAATTCTTCAATTCAAAGTTCATGTTATTTTGCCTTGCATGTGTTCCATTTCCCGTCCCCGCTCTTTGAACATCGATGACACCATCTTCCGTCTTGTTCAGCCCAGAAAACCATGGATGAAGACGCCGGCGGCTAGTTGACCATTCGTCAATCAAGTCTTTCAACAGACATCGAAAAGCCAAAAAGCGACATGGTGACGAAATGGATCAAGTACACGCGTATTCCCCAGACAGGCTCTCATCAACGATGGCTGATCGTGTCCCATGTCCGATGCTTTTGACTTTCGCATGTCACGCCGATGACATCGATGACATCTAGAGGCCCCAATGCCATGTGGTAGTACACACGGTCCTGTGACCATGTCATCCTCCTCAACGGGGGCATACCCAAAGACTCGGTCTAGAGAAAGTTCCGGGCTCGACTCTATCACACCATTCGGCAAATTCGACGGCGGAAAAAACTCCCATTCTCTGACGCATGTCATTCATTCACTATGGCGTAGACGATGTACAGGGACTTGTTTCATTGAATCGACCTCTCCTCGGCCACGGCAAAGCCAAAGTAAAAGTAATCCCTCGTTCTCTTTTTTGACAAGACGCCGACCGCGTCCCCCCGTAGCCCACGGAAGATTTCTTGCCGAGTGAAACACGCCTTCAAATGTTGACGTTAATCATGGGATTGCTTCCCTTGCATGGTGCAGAGTCGCCCACGTGTCCGGCGCTGCCAAGGAGGTATTGTCATTGTCATTCGACGGCACCTGCCTTCTCGTCCTCCATCCCCCCTGAATACGATATCAAACCGCGGTATCTCTATGCGCTCACACACACGCACATCTTGGGCTCGACCAAGTCTATATTATTATATTATTAACAAACGTAAACGAACCAAAGAGACTGGAGCATGTTTTTTAAAATGCAAAAAGATATCTAATTGATCATTATCAGACAACGATGGTGTTCAACGCACCCTCGTCCACTTGCGGCGTATCGCTTCTTTGTTCTTTTTTCCCATTCCTTTCTTCTTCGGACACGGACCTTGACCTTTTGGGTCTCAAACGCTTCGAGAGACCTGATGACAACACAGACACATATCGCCCAGCGACGGCCTTTGCTCTTCCGTACGACCGAATACGGAACAGATAGGTGAACACATACAACGCACACACCTGCGCATCCAAATTAAACGTAACGGGACACCCAGCAAGGGTCAGCACAAGCAGAGAACCGGACGGGACGGGACAAGGACGCACATTAAACACGATAAACGCGCACACGAAACCCACATCGCGCCACCGATGCGCATACTGGATGTTAAACCTCTCATCCAACCACGCGTCTGCTGTGCTCGCGGAGCAGTACAAACAATCTGACCCCGCGTTTGGGTTGTCGAGGTACCCGCCCGCGCTCGCGACATACGCGCCGAGATAGGACGTGCACGAATACCCCGACGGCGGTTGGATCACGGCGTACTCTTCAGGAGCGCACCGGATCTGCTGTCCGGAGAGAGCTAGAGAGAAGTAAATTTTGGTCAGGGCGAGCGAGCAACGCGGCCACGAAATGAACGGTGATAGTTACTCTGGGATACCAATCCTTCGATGAGGTATGTGTACGGCGAGGCTCTGTACATCCATTGCCACCATCCGAGCTGCGAATACGGCTGAACGACGCCGTTGAAGGTGATCACGAAGGAAAACAGAAAGCTGAAGAGAATCCCCGCAATCTCTGCGGTCGGGCTCATCGCTGCGACTGCTTGCCCGATCGTCGTGTAGTAGAGCGGGAAGAGAATCCCAAGGACGAGGTACGTGTACCCGCCTCGGTCTGTCGGAAAACCGACCGTCCAGTACCAGCAGAAAAAGAAGAGAGTTGTGCCCAGAATGTTCCAAGGGATTTCTACGAGGATCTGAGACGTGACGAGCGCCGGCCAGGAGTAGATTCTACTGGGACGCTCTCGGATTTCATACACATTCCGGATGTTCAGAAACACGACCTGCAGTTGATTCACAAGCGGGACGCTCAGAATCGTTGCCATAAACACCGCCTGGCGGGATATGGAATTAGCAGTCAGGAAATCGTGACGTGACGACCGAGCACCCACAAACAGCTTGTTTTGCGTGCCCTCGAGAGAATCGTTGCGCTTGAAAAAGGTAAACCCGATGAACAACCCCCCCACGATGTTCAGCATCAGCTTGGCCATCAAATAGGTAGGGCTTCTCCAATAGTGTGCAAAGTTGCGCATGAGCAGCTGCCATACTTGATAGACCCAGGGCGTCGCGAATCCAGAACCGATGGCGGCCGTCACCGGCGGCGCGTTCTGCCCCTCGAAAACGATCTCGTCAATCTCGTTGTGCACGAGCGTCGACTCGGGAGAGTTGACCCAGATATCGTGCCAGTTAACGGTGCTGGTCGCTGTCGCCCCTGCCCCGATCACGTCGAGGATGAACTCGGCCCTATAACAGAAGCAATTGAGATCACTTGCTTGAGCCCACCAAAGTAAGATTAGAACTTACGGGTTCTCCTCAGCGCCACATGGCCGAGATCCGTTTCCTTCAAAGTAATGGATGAGCGTGGACGCGTTGGGTCCGAGATCACCAAAGTAGACAGTTTCACCGCCAGCTCGTAACAAGAGCAATCGATCGAATGCCTGGAAAAGTTCAGCAGAGGGCTACAACGCGCAGTTAGGCATCCGTTTTGGGGGTGAAGGCGCTGTTAGTGAACAGACCTGATGGATTCTGAGAGCGAGGGGTTTTCGAACTCAATGAGTGTCATGTCATCGAAAAAAAAAAGGAATTTACGCACGTGCAGAGAATCGCTTGTCCACTATCCGCTAGATCCCGCAAAAATGAGACAATCGCCCATGCACTCTGAGAATCTAACCCAGAAGTAGGCTCGTCCAAAAATAAGAGGAGCTTTGGCTGTACACGCGATCGTTGTGGACAATGGTCATCATCACCATCAAAACTGGACAACGGACGGGAACGCTTTACCTTGGCAGCCAGTTCGACCCCGATCGTCGTTCGCTTCATCATTTCGACACCGAGCGAGCCTACGATCGCATCTCTGTAAGCTTCCAGACCGCACATCTTCAGGCATCTGTCGACACTGCAAGTCCAATGTTTCAACCAAACATCCCCCATTGTCAAACGACACGAGACTGGGTCGAATGCTCACTAGGCTTCTTTCTCAGCAATCGGGACGCTAAACGGCTGTCTCAGTCTTGCCGAGAACGACAATGCTTCTCTGACGGTCATGGTCGTCAAATGCGTGTCTGTCTGCTGACAGTAACCGCTAGTAAAACAAACAAACAAAAAGCCGTCGCTTTGAGCCGCACACCACTTGGTCGATGATAGAGCGCGCAACGTACGTCTGAGACTGGAAATCAGGCGGTAAAGGATGGCCGTTCACGAGGCGAGCCCCCGAAACAACCCCTATTTCGCTACGTCCCGCCAACACATTCAACAGGGTCGTCTAGAAAGGTTATATCAAACGCCACGAAACCTCGACGACGATGAACGTACCTTTCCTGCACCAGACTCACCCATGAGCGCAGTGAGCTTCCCAGGAGCGACATAGCCTGAGACATCGTTCAACAGTCGTCTGCCTACCACCTCATAGTACACGTGCTGCCACGTGAAGGTGTCCTTCATCTTTGGCTGCTGATCCAGCGCACCCCGCACATCTTCCTTGTTGTCCCTACGCGAATCGGATTCCGAATGCGAAGAACTCGCGACTCGCGTCTTCTCTTCGTCCGAGCTCGAGTCTTGCGTGGCTCCGGCATGGACCGTCGAAGCACGGGTGCCTTGCTTGAACAACACGACCGACGTCACACCCGCCAGACTCGTGTTGAACTCGGTAAAAATAAGCAAGAGCATGAAGAAGAAGATGGCAAACGCAATCAAAATCCCAAAGTTCTGTGATGGATATGAGATCAGCTGCAATGGGGAGAGCAGCAAGCGTTCAATGACCTACCCTCCACAGGTGGCTGTAAGCATACCCAAACGAGAGAAACACAAATCGGTTTCCGTTGACGTACGGACTGCCCGTCTGAGAACCGACCGTCGTACAGGCTTTGTTGCTGTCTGGGAACGACGCATACAACGAGCCACCTGGAACAAATGTCCCACAGTAACCGTCGATCGTATGGAACTCGTTCACCATGAGGGATTCGAATGAATATCTGACAGGCTACCCTCGCTCGTCCATTAGCGTACGTCCAATCCAAAAGCGGTAAAAGTACTTGCGTTTATATAGGTGATCCACCGAAGAGCACCGATCATGGATGGTTGTGGTATCACATAACCGGCTAATTCATGCACGTGAGCAAGTCAAAAAGACACACATGGATGGTGAATGACTGACTGTACAGGGACACCACCAATATGAGAATCCCGGCGACCGCTTGGGCCGGAGCCTCCGATTTGAACGCGGCAGCCAGACTCCGAAAGAGTGCTTTCCCCAACAATGCCGTCGTGAACTCGAATAAGAGAAAGATGCTGTTACAAAAAAAAAAACATATATGAGAGGGCCAGTGAAGAATGGGGATCCCTATACGCACAAGAATTGTCCAGCGGTGCGCTGCAGCCCAACCAGAAAGTATAGAACGATGCTGTATAACGAGATCGTAACGAACGTGATCGGCATATCCACTAAAGTGAGGGCAATGGCCTCGACGAATGGGTGATACATGGCCGCTTTTTGATGACGCTGTATGATCGGCCTGAGGGAGAAGAGGGAGGGTATCTCTGACATTGCAAAGAGCGCAGGAAGGAATACGGCACTACAAACATCGTCACAGCAAGGAGACAGGAGAAGGAGAGAAGACCGACAAGAAGAGAACACCACCACGAGAATAGTACGCTGTGGTATTCGTGGATAATTGCAGAAAGGTCGTCCCGATAATGATCGCTTGGATGATGTACACACTAGAAGATCGTGAGACGACGTTCGACGAGGCGACGGTTCATTCCTTACCAAGAGTTTATCAACAGAATTGAAAGTGCGCCAACTTGTATCTGCACCCTCCTCGCCGCCACACTACGGATTTGCATAGGAATGGATATCGTATACGGGCTCTTCTTCTGCAAATGTTTCGCGTGCTCCGCCGTAGCACTCTCGTGGAACGTGATTTTCAACTCCTCCTTCCCTACGAATTGTTCTCGAAAAGAAGACATATCGTCCAGGTTCTTTTGCATTGTCGCTGATTGCCGGTAATACCGTTCGAACTCTTCTGACGTCGAGGGGAGTACACGCACTCCATCCCGGACCTGACGCCCATTCGGATCCGTAACAGCAACCAGAAAATCGGATGTCGTTTGCCGGTTTGCGGGTTCGTATCCCATGTCGATGAAGTACTGCCTCGCTTCGTTTGCAGGACCAAAGTAGACCATGCGACCTTCGTAGATCAAGCAAACCTTGTCAAACATCTCGTAGAGCGGCTCTCCAGCTTGATAAATCGAAACGATGGTGGTTACTTTCAAGAGGTTGGTTGCGATCCGCAACGCATGAACATATTCAACGGCGGTAGATGCATCCAACCCCCTCGTCGAACTAGAGATCGGAGAAACAGTGAAATGCTATAAAAGTTGAGGAAAAACAGGTGACGTACTTGTCCCAACATGCCAAGAGGTTCCTTGTCGCTAATGTCTCACTGATAGACACCCTTTTCTTCTCCCCCCCAGATACACCTCGCAACGCAGCATCTCCAACCCGCGTGTCTTTCACGTGTCGCAAGCCAAACAGGGTTAACAAGATGTTAGTGACTTGCATCCAAAATTCCTTCCGTGTCAATCCTTGGGCACGCGCCCGAGGAGCGCGTGTCTTTGCAGCGAAGCCAATGGTTTGCTCAACAGTCAATGTGGGGAAGTGAACGTCATCTTCGGGACAGTATTGGACGTCCCCACGATAATGGTGGCGGATATCCTCTGGAGAGAAAGAATTGTAGTAAATCTCGCCTTCGACGGCATGAAACTCATCACGCCGATTCGCCAAGACTTTGAGAAAAGTAGAACATCCCGATCCCGGCCGGCCGAGAACAACTGTGCGCGTCGTCAGCTACCAAGTTTCAGCTGCACGAGAGCAATGGCATACGCAGCATTTCGCCTGGACGTACGACGCCCTGAAAACCGCTTATGATATCGCGAAGGTGGGGATGGCGGACGTTCTGAATGGCGCGCCCGATGTTGGCTAGGTTCAAGTGCGAACCCAGCGTAGACTGCAACGATGACGAGGCGCCTTTTCCGACCACACGGAGCCGATCAAACAAGACCCCAAGCTCGCGCGACTTGATATCGGCCTCGCCACGCCTGCACAATCAAAGTGTTTGTCTGTACAATGAATGGCGAAGATGCCATGGCGCACCTTTCAAGTATCCCCCGCAAGACCGTCTCGAAATCAAACGCTTCGTTATCGCCTTCGTCGGTAGAAGGTTCCTCCCCATACCCGATCTGCGTTTGTTCAGTCGGAGCCCTAGTTAGCCTGCTCAATGTACGCCGAAGAGCACCAACTCCCCGTGGATCAAAATAGTCCAGGTCAACTATAGAAGCAGAAGTCGCCGCACGAGACCGGTAGTTGTGTCTTTGACCTCCTTGGTCTGCTCCACTGGCAGGAACGATGGGAGTATCTGCCAGGCCAAGGGCCGATTGGATATAGTCGACATTACCCAAGTCTTCCAGCATCGCGCTAACAGAATGTGATAGGACTTGTTCACGATCCCGGGCGTCGCTAGCGTGAGACATGATGGGTGGTCGCAGGTCGAAGAGGCTCGATGTAAAAGGCTCGATGTAAATTCGACCGGAATATGGATAGGAGGCTCGCTAACTTTATCTGACTAATTTAGCGATCGATCACAATTGTTTTGTTGAGGACTGATTCATTGACGTTGACGGTCTGAGCTCTTACCGAGTCTCAGTTGGCACCTGTGCTGATGAAATCATTTGTCATCGAACCCAGTATCGATCGATCGTGCGTCATAATCGCGATTATTTCCCGGCACTCGCGGATTATGCCGTGCCGTAATCTGTGGGTCAAGGAGCAAGGAGCATAACGATACATACAGCAACAGGCATTGAACCCTTAATCATGGCCAGGACCGGTGAGATTGAGATTACGTTGAAAACCTGGTGGCTGTACAGCCTATGTGATGCCAGTGCGGGGAAAACGATCTCAAGCGCGCGCATAGATAGGCTGTACTCATTCCTGAGGTACTCACCGAGAAAAATCTCCCCGAAACGACCGACGTACAATTCCAAGAAGATAAATATCATTCGAAAGCGAGCGTACGATAAGGTGGAGAGTATGCTAAGTTGGCAGGAAGACAGAGATCTGACAAGAAATCGAGGCACAGATGACCACGGTGTTGAGGAGGGAGATAACTATGAAAAGGCTTTTCAAAAGATAAAAAAAATCGTCACATGCACAGCGTCAGAAGATGGAACTCACCTGAATTGTATTCTCTGTTATGATAAGGAGGGACACAGCCGAGCTTTACGTTGCGAAACGAAACTGACGACAGCTGACGTTTAGCAGCACTCGCCAATTCCTTGAGTACGCGCCAAATGCGTATCTAGTACCAAGCGTCAAGAGGGAGGCTCCATGAAGCAAAAGTCACCCACGGTAAGACTTATTGGTGGGTATAGGGAGCGACCGTGTGAAGATGTGTTTTCTGTGCCAGAGTTGGTGGTATTTTCTGTTGCGCTGATCTGTGGCAGTTGCAGGGTCGAATCGGTAGAGAATCTCTGGAAGTAGATAAGATGAAGAGTTTGAGGTAGCCCAGGACACCCACGGGTACGAAACTGTGGAAGCGCTGAGGTGCGGGATATCTGGCAGCGTAGGGATAACTCCCATACTCTTCATCCTGGTGGGCAAGTTCGGGGGCATTTGAGACGGGCATGCTTTCCGATGAGAGTTGAGGAAGACACACCTCTGAATTAGCGTAGAGATAACTGGAGGATGCACCATAGGGATGGTAGATCATCGTGAATCACAGAACATTGGGCGGGGAAGGAAGAAGCTAGGGCCTGAAAGGCGTGAAATTTTGAAAGTGAATGTAGCTAGCTTAAAGTGGTTCGGATGTTATTCTTGCTTGGTTAACGTATTCCCGAAGGTGGAGTTAATGGTGGACAAGCAGAAAGCAGGTGGGACTAGGGTGGGACAGTGGGACAGTTGGTTGGCAGGGCGCGTGATGCAGCGAACGCAGCACCGCGAACCTATGCGACGTCTCAGGCTCCCGAGACCGTTTCGTGGCAGCGGATATACTAATACGCTAACCGAGCTTGGCTACGAAGTATAATACATACTCGCCTCGCATTCAACATCAAGGTCAAGGTGCTATATTTTCACGAGCGCTGCCTCGGTACAGCCCAACCTCTCGCTCTCACTCCGACTCTAGACCCGGGTCCGCTAGCTCAGGTGACCGGGAAACAAATCTTGCTTACACACGGTGCGACTTTGCGAGGCCGCTTCCGTCGATGCATGCAGTGCTTGCGGTGCGTGCCTGAGGGACTGGCCATCTCCTACTTACGCATGTTCCCCTCTAGTAAAAGGCACTCCCAGACAATCACAAATGGCGTTTGTTCGCTTCACCTCGGATTGCATCCACAGGGCAATCAGCACATATCCCGAATCGGAAATTCGTGAGACTGTGCGGCTTGACCCTGCCTATTTCAATCCATGCAAATGTGCCCTGGCGTTTACCCCCCTCCCACCCCGTCTGCGCGAGGCTCTCAGACGGCGTCTGCTCACCATGTCGCTCTCCCTGCCCAAGGCTGAGCTCACTGGTGTCTTCTTGGAGTCACTCTCGTTTGGTAGGTTCATACAGGAACTACCGTGACCACTCTCCCTAAGCATGATTTAGGCGTATATCTCGTCATTTTCTTACAGTGCATACAAGTGTTGCATCGGAGACAAACTCGATTGAACGACTATCTGCTTGGGACCGCTTTATCATTGTTCGTCCTCGTTACTGCGGTAAGCTAATCAACACATTCGCTCCCCATCTTTCTGTCTCACCAACCCACTTGAAGCATCTGACGGTAGACATTGTGCGCAACATGAATGCATTCACCACAAACATGGGCACTCCGTATTACCCACAGACATACTACAATATCTTTGACACCTGGCTAAACATTTTAAAGAGTTCGCTGTATGTGACAATTACCGTTTTATCCGATGCATTTATGGTAAGCTGTCGTCTTTCGTATGCGTATTGACTGTTCATTTTTGCACCGGGCAAGTTATATCGTACCTTCGTAGTATGGCGCCGAAACTACTTTGTTACTCTCGTTCCCTTCTTACTCTTCTTGGCTGACGTTGGTAAGTGTCCTTATGCCCATCTTTAAAAACGTCTCTTATCCAAAATCGAATGCAGCAATCGGTATCCTCTGGGTGTACACACTGAGCCTTGTCAGCGTTGGAGACAACGTGTATGACGATGCCCTTTCTGTACGCGTCAAAGTTTTCTATGCTGTCACCCTCAGCATGAATGTCATGTGTACATGTGAGTTTCTCAAACCTTCATATTGTTGTTTCGTTGCTTCATCGTTCAAAGGCTTCGTCGCTTTAAAGATCTGGAAGATACAAAGAGCAGTTGCTCCATATGTAAAAGGCAACCCAAGTGATTTATCTCGCATAACGGCTATCATAGTCGAATCCGGTGAGGAATTCGAAGTGCGTTGTTGTAAATACGGTGGTAACACCCCGTAGCTTCCATCTACTCAAGCATGCTCGTCGTCATGTTGGCTACATATGCCGATAATTCTCCAGCAATGTTTATTTTCCTCAATACTGTCAGTCATCCTCAACCGTTCTGATGTAGTCCTTGCCTTATTCGCTTCTGATTCTAGCTTCCCCCAATTATGGTAAGAAAGTCTTTTGAAGTGACATGAATGATACTGAACCAGGAATGTTGCCGCCTGTCAAGGGTGCCGTGGTATGTTTTATCTCTTCGCCGAACAAAGCTCGCCTTAACTCCCTTCTTTCTTCTTCCGACACGCCACGTGCCATTACGCTAGTTCTCTTCCGTCATCGTCCGCGTCGGGTTAGGCGTGTCACATGGAGACAACCCTACGAAATCGTTTGGGACAATAAGGGGCTCGCGGTACGGCATCCGCGCCAGCGGGCGGTTGTCTACACCCGAGCCGATTGTCCCCGGTTCCCCAGGCCTCTTTAGCGGGGGCCTCCAAGTTAATTTGTCACATACGGTACATACCCACATCGACGGTGTCGATGGTGACCTTGAGGTGGAGGTAGACGTGGGTACGGTCGACGCCAAGTCGGAAGGTGTTCATGTGGTTGTCTAGCCTGTGGCGAGGGGGCGACCCCGATAGATTCTCGTCCGAGGGACCCCGAGTCCAAAGAGGCTTGGTTGTTCCCCTCGCCTTTCGCTCGGTCCTTCTTTTTTTCGTCTAGAGTGGCAATCGCTACTAACCGCCACAGGAGGGTTTTGTGACGTTTTTGATTTGGTTTTGATGCGGCCTCGAAACAACTGTAGCGATTCAAACTGTAAAACTATACTCTACGGTCGTGTATTACTGTACCCCATATCTTCTACCGTACTAATACAGCTTGACTCGCATCCGCGATCGGATATGTATGACATAATCTATCGGTATAAGAGCCTGTTCAACACGAAATTGGGCAATTAACGATGTTTTTGTTTGTTTAGCGAATGAAACTTCATCGTCTTCTGGGATTGGAGTGGAAGTTAAACTAGCCAAAAGCTGATATGCTCTCATCAATGATCTCATCGACGATCTCAATATCACGTCCCAGGGACAGAAGAAATCTAATCGTACACATATTCAAGCTTATCAGATATGAGCCTGGATGCATAGAGATGCATTTCTATAGACGTGCTTTGGCTAGTTCCATCTCTGCTCTAATCCGGAAGATGATTCCGAAGTTTAATTCGCTAAACATCTCGTTAATTGCCCAACTTCATGTTCCCGAACAGGCTCTAAATCAGGGGTATATATTTGTACCTGGGGCTGGTGACTAACCAGCTACATTATTATAAGAAATCAGTTGTACTATCGTCGCCCACAAATCACACACCATTTGCTTTTCGGTCCTTTGTCACATCGCATCAAGTATTAGGATCCCAAAGTCAATTCATTAGTCCTGCCAAGTTCGAGTACCATTTTTCTGTCATAAACTTTATGTAATATGAATATACCTAATTCTGAGGTTGCAAATGTCTACTGTTTTTGTAAAGCAAGAGAAACGCATTAAGCAACTCCGTCATTCGTTCGTAACCTTATTATACAATCATAGCTTTTGACTTTGCCGGATCTCTCAATGCTCTAACCTTGCATATATCTCAGCCTTCACCGGTCACCATTCAGTCATCATCGATCATTTTATCACTGACCGACCTTGATGGTATGCAAACAAGATGAGCGAGGCGACCCAGCTGGCTGCCACAGACGACCAAGCCGGCGCGGAACCACTTCCGGCCACCGCCAGCAGCCTCAACAGCCCCCCTCCCCCCCCATCCCGAACGTGAGTAATACGCTCCCTCCCGCTCGCGCGGGACAGACCACGCCCACGGGCGATTCGACGATCGGAGCAGCAGTAGCACACGCAGGATGCTATCGGGGCTATCGCCGCCCGATGTCAGTCCGCGTGTGGGGTCGGCGTGGAAAGTGGGCGTACACATGTCGGTGGCGGGCATCGAGAACGCGATCGTCAACGCCGCGCGTGTCTGGTCTGTTCCCTGTTTTTCTTCTGTGGTGGTGTAGGTGCCCCCCCTCCCCTATGAGGTGTGAGGTGTGCTAGGGCCAACGCGTCTGCGTTGTTCGTTCAAGTCGCAGCGCAAGTGGTCGTCGCCCCCCCCTTTGACGGAGGCTCGCATGGAGGTGGTTTGGGAATGAGCCGAGACGCGTTCTCCCATATGGAAGCTGCCTCGTCAACCCCAGTAACCGTGATGGGCGAGCACCGTATATGCGTTCTCTTGCGGTCGTCGCTCGCTCGGGACCCCCGCCCAGCGAGAAACGTAAGAAATCGTATGCATGCGTGTTTTTTTGGGTGATCTTGAGCAATGTGAAGAACTCGGGTTGACGCTCTATAACTTTCAGTACGTTCTTTCTTTTCGTTTCAGTCATGCTCGCATGTCGTATATCTTCCAAAGTCCCTGGTTCGACCGTCAGGAACACGACGAAAGACGAGTCGATATCGCTTATTGCGCAATGCTTGAACAGCGCGCACAAAGAGACATGATCATGAACATCGCGCACAAAGATCACGGTCAACGAGAACACGGTAGGTGCGCTTCCAGATCAATAAGCATATATCGAGCCAGAGTTCGGGGGTAACGAAGCACTCCCGCTCGGCCGGTGCAAAGAATATCATAGGTTTTCAGTTTACGGAACTGCATGTCATCATCGATCCGGTCGGAAAAATGTCAAGACACACCCCGATCCTTGACATGTGCAAGTATTTGGTTTGACGTCTGAATGTGCCGCTTGCTGATGGAGTTGTGGGTAGGTCATCTCTACGCAGCCGTGCGTGCATTGGTGGCTCCACTGAGACGGGTCACTCAAAGAGTGGTATAATAGGGTCATGACATCTCTACGAACGCGGGTTGGGGTGAGTCCCATCACATTTTGACATGGCCTCCTTTGATCTCTCGCACTTTTTTTCGAAACGAGTGGTGCCACACGTGAGTCCGACACATATCCCAGTCGAGGGCATAGTAGGCTCATAAAGAGCACCACTTTTTGAACAGTGGCGAGGTTTGACAAATGCATCGGGCTGTCATACCCACGTGGAATGCACCTCAGCGATTCCAAGATACCGCTTGACTCAACAATGGATAGACATGAAAAACGTTGGATTGTACGCTACGGACCTCGTTGTACGATGGCTGCCCTATCTGATCTGCGTGCTCTCTCTCCTTTTTTCCATTGAATGCGGATGACCTGTTAGGGATATCCCCAAGCCGGCGACCTTTTTCGGATCCCTGTGTGCAAGATATTCCGCCCATACTTGAAACACCGACATTTGAAGCTGTGGGGGCATGAGAAAGTGAGATCAAAATGCCCAAACACGTTTGTCAGAGATCGGTACTCGTTCGGAGGGGGACACGGTGTCCGAAAGGAATGTTGAAAGGAGATGGTGGAGGACGTCCAGAGTGTCATACGAGAATACAGAACCGGAGCGGGATGAGTAGGCTTTTGTGTATTTGATATCTTTATGTGTCTTGTTTATCTCTGACCAACCGAATCTACAAATCAGTTCCCCTACTCATCATCATGGGCATAATCGTGCGGATCGATTGAGTCAAACTAATCGGATTTGCTCGCTTTCTCATATCACTCAAACGCGGACAACGAAGATCAAGTAAATAAATCGAGAAAAAAGAATAAGGCAGTACAAGGCTTTACTGCGTTACATCATAGTAACATTTTTAGTCCTTGCGGTTTAACCATAAGATATCATATATGCAACGTTTCCTTGCCCTGGGGGGACATATTAGTTCCCAACAGCAGCACAAACCGGCTCCGCGGGCGTTCCCATCCATCCCTAATAGCAGTCTTCTTCTCTTAAAGTCCACGGGCCTCGAGACGGCTACGGAAGATCTTTTGGAACCCGGGAACGTGATCAAAGTCCATCAGGGTATAATGTTGTCCGGGAACGTCGGTGTATTCGGGCTGGCCACGACTGAACCCTGCCCAAGGCTTGAGCTGTTTGTTTAACCAGTCTTCCTTGCTGCCCTTTAGCGGGATCGCATAAAACACATCCACAGATGCTACAAGAAAGAAAGAGAGAGTCAGTCATGTGAGAAGCAGGTCGAGAAGAAGACGCGACGTACAGACAGAGCCACTCGGTTCATACGACTTCCCACAGTGGATCAGCGAACCAGCAATGTCCACCCAGTGGTCCAGCTTCTCGGGTGTTAGCTGCAACTCGACGAGACGTTCGGGAGGGGACAGCTTCCAGACAACGTCCAGTTGTTCCTTGCGCGTGAGCGGCCTCAGAGAGGGTGCGAGTATGTTGGCGTCTTGTTTGCTCACGAGACCAAGGAAGTATGAGAGATTGAGCATACCCCCTGTCCAGTCGATCTCGTGCATCCGGTCCGCGATGTGAGGGGGAATGTTGATCAGACCGGTAAACTTGACTTCCTCGCCCATCGCCTCGAGACGCTTCGCCACCTCGAATGCGACAACACCTCCGTATGAGTAACCTGCGATCGCATAAGGACCGTGCGGTTGGGTTCGCTTCATGGCTGCGGCGTAGGAAGACACCATCTCGTCCATGGACCCGAAGAATGGGTGACCAGGCTCGAATCCACGAGCGCGGAATGCGTAAAACGGTCGCTCGTTGTGGAAGTATTTTGCAAGGTTCACAAAGATGAGGACCTCTCCAACACCGGGGTGGACCATGAAGATCGGGGTCTTGTCCCCAGTGAGGTTCAGGGGAACGATGGGGTCGTATTCCTCGGTGGAAGCATCCTTGGAAATCAAGGAGTCGACATACTTGCCCAGGCTAGAGAGAATGGGGTGTTTGAGGATTTGGATCGTAGGGATCTCAGGCAAGTTGAACGCGGACTCTCCATCGCGCTTCAATCGGATCACATCGATCGATGTACCACCGAGCTCGAAAAAGTTGTCGCTCGCGGACATGTCGCTCAGAGAAAGGTTGAAGATGTCAG
>JBBPJT010000671.1:0-16926 GCA_038088895.1 Xerocomus potaroensis
GTATGATCTTCCATTCTACATGCTACTTACATGCCTCCCTATACCCTTTACCATCCAATCATTAGATCTAGCTACAACTCATGTAAATACTTAGATAGTATATAAAGCCCAAGGAACTTGACCAGGGGACTCCCCAGTCAAGTTCTCTTGGTGTTCTCCCTCTGGTAGGAGGTGCTAAGCAAGATAGACTCAGTTCTCCCCCTTCCCTTTCGCATTTTATCATCTAAAGGCCCCCTCTCCTTAGATCTCAAAGATCAGGCTTATCCAGCTTGATATAGAGATTAGAGGTGTTTCAGCAATAGTCTGGGCAGAAGTTGCATCCCAAACTCTAATAGTCCAGTCTTTTGAGCAAGAAGCAATATTCCTGCCATTAGGAGAATAGGCAACACAGTTGACCCAGCTTTCATGCCCCTGGAATAGACCTGCAACAGTATGGCCAGTAGCTGCATCCCAAACTTTAATAGTCCTATCATATGAGCCAGAGACAATATTCTTGCCATTAGGAGAATAGGCAACACAGCTGACTGGGTTTTTATGCCCCTGGAATGGACCTACAACAGTATGGCCAGTAGTTGCATCCAAAACTCTAATGTTGTTGCCAGATGAGCCAAGGACAATATTCCTGCCATTGGGAGAATAGGCTACACAATTGATGCTCTCCCTTAGCTTATGAACTTTCAGTGGCCAATAAGCTGGATTTCCAGAAATGACTGAAACATGCTTCTGAAGGCGACCAACCCAGAGTTTACACAGTGCAGAGTTGAAAGGTGTCTGAGGAATGGCTGATAGGTAGATATGGGGTGTAGATGCTCTAATGACAGGCGAAAACTCTTGGATGAATCGGGATCCTTCCAAGGCCAGCGTAATGATCTCTTGGCCCTAGTAGCCATCTTCGTCAGCACCCACTATTTGTCATCGTGTTTCAACCTTACCTCGGTCCAATTGCTTAGGATGTCACACGTCTCAATGGCACGTAGTACGGGGGAATGTGTGGAGGAGAAGGAGAGGAGGCTGATCACTTCGAGCCAATAGATAAAGAAATTCTTGAAGAAACGCGTCACTTCGTCCAGCAATCCCGCAGGATATCCGGCATCTCGCAGGTGGTGCATCCAATATTGGCACGCATATGACAGGTGAGGAGGGATCTCCTTTTTGACCCGATTAGCCAAGTTAGGGACAGCAGCATTGGGTACTCGGGCATCCTCGAGGCCACAAATGTTAAACCTGAGCTTGCCCTGCATGCAAGAAAGCAATGCCCGTCCGAGGGACAAGGAGTAGTGGGGAGAAGTCTGGACATGGAAAGTTGAACTACGATTCTTGTCGAGCAGGAAATCGCGGAAAGAGGTATGAAGGGGGCGAATTGGCTTGTCACTGTCAAGCACGCCATCAAGGAGGAGTGACCCCATTGGTTTGATGACATAAATAACACCTAGAGGTTGCTTCGAATCGAACAGAGCAGAGAGGGAGTTCAGAGAAAGTGGTTCATAAAGCACAAGTAAGACGGCCATTACGTCCCGAAAGGATTGTCGAGCCCGATTGGTGGTGAACAAATAAGCTAGTATAGTTCCGTAAAGCCTATCCAAAGGCTCGACGGAGTCACTAGCGTCGTTCCGCAGAAGTAAATCGAGTTGATCGCAGGGGTTGACTCCGACAGTATGAATGAACTCGCAAGCAGTAGCAGCCCACTGAAAGAGACGCTGAGAATTGCTAACAAGCAGCTGACACCACTTCCCGTTAGGCCAGGATGCTTCGAGTTCAGGATACCGATCAAGAGAATCACGGATGAACCTCTCTATATCCCCGTCGACGGTCTCCTCGTCGATATCCCCCAATTGTTTATGAACCAAGTAGGGACTAGGCGGAAATGCTTCAAGGATGTCGCTCTCCAAGCGAGCTGTAATTAGGAAGCGAAGGTTTGTCGGTAATGTGTTCCCAATGATTTGTTTAATAGCCTGCAATAGCGATCGACGGTCCTTTCGGCCACCGCTTTCATCAAGAGCATCGATGACAATAACCAAGGGCCCAATAGACTCGAGATACTTGCTAGGTTCGAGGATGAACTTTTCCATTTGCTCCTCGGGCGATGTCGACTTGCGCAGCGCGCGACTATCCTTAACGACACTCCAAAGAACGGATCGATACTGAGAGTTGAGGTCGGAGAGGTCGCGCGCAATGGTGCTAAAAAGGTTTTGAGGGTTTCGCTTCGTAACATCTGTGCTCAAGAAGCAGTATGACGAGCCCAGTCTTTTTTGCCCGTCGTACAGTCGAGCGATCGAGTGTGCCATTGCAGACTTGCCCGATCCCGCGACACCAGTGAGGAAGCACACTCGAGGTGCATCTTCGGCAGGATCGTTCAGGACGTCACAGAGCTCTTGAATGAATAACTCGCGTGTCCCCGGTAGGCACCCCTTCTCTCGCATATATCGAGCACCATCTGCATAGGGCATGTCGTCCAAGTCGATAGCTTCCGCTACATTACGGATTCATGAACATTTGAGCGATCTCCAAGAAGAGTCACACTTGCCGATATTCTCCACCTCGTTCATCATACGAACAACAGTGATCTCTGTCTGGAGCGCAACGTCACCCAGGAAGGAAGCTTTGAGTTCCTGAAACTTGTTTTGATAAACAGTGATCCTCGTATCAATGTCAGAAAATGCATATTTCAGAGTCCGGATCCCTAGATGCCCCAGGAGGATAAGCTCTGGTCAACATAGCTCGAAAGGGAGACTGACCGAAGTTCTTCTGCCTAGTATACTTGGAGATGAAGTAACCACACTCAGTCACCTGCTGGAGTAAAAGGATGATGGTATCTTTGTGCTTCTTAATCCTCTTCAACGGCTCAGCCTCCTGAACAAATGAAAATACGTCGCTCATTGTGCCTGCTAGGCGAATGATGTTTTTGTCGCGATTGTCTTGATTTACGAGCACCTGTACGGATTATCGTTCCCGATCATCGAAAACACGAACAGTGCTAGTGAGCGACAGACGGACCTTGTCCACGGCTGATATAACGGACCAAGCTAGTGATACATACGGGTGAACCTGTCCCGCCTTCAGACAACGAAAATATAAAGAGGGCGGGCGAGCGCCACATACTGATGCAAAACACGTCACAATTTCATCAAGCGACTTCAACCTCTTCAATAGGACGCCCCACGTGGTTTCAAATGTCTGCACCTCTGTGGTAATATTCGCGCCAGTGTCGACCACCACGCTGAGGGCGCCAACGGGCGTGGGTGTGGAACCGAGTGCGCCAATCTTTTCTGCCATTCGACTCGTGACGTGAGCGGCTTGAAGTTCAGTAGCATCAGTGCCCCCCTTTGGTTGGGTAGCGAATGCAAACTTGATGGTAAGACCGGTGAAATCAGATGCATCGGAGGTATCCTGGCGAAGACGTTCTTCGAACACTTTTATCGCAGAGATCATATCAGTAGAACAGAATACACATAGATTGCCCGTACCCCCATCATCCATTTTTTCTGTTATCTCGTGGATCGTGTATGAGATCGTCCCTACGAGTTCGGCTTGCTTCCGAGGAGCATGGTGTTTCCGATAAATACTGACAAGTAGCATAGATGTTTCATCTCCGTCACTGATAAGAATTAGCTTCCTGGAATGAATTTAAATGTATTTACGAACAAGAACAATGTTTCATTCCAACAAGTGTTATTATTTTTCTCTTTCGTCAAGGGCGTCTGCCGTATAGTGTTTTCCATAGAAAACTGGGCGTAGAATTCTCTTGTAACAGGTATCTTGGGTCGTGACTGATTTCCGAGTTCGATGTCTGAAAGAAAGTCAACTCGCATGCATTATACATCTGGCATCATCAACAGCAGTACCTGTAATGGTGATCGTTCTCGCCCTTGAGATCACATTCAGTGTATTCCAAGTAAACAGCGAAGCAATGCTCACATTACTGTGTCTTGTCTTTTCTGAGTCTGATGGGTTGTATTCGAGTTGAGAGTGCGTGTATATGGGGGGCAGTGGGCAGCGTGCAGCACACGAACCGAACAGCGGCTCCACACGGCCCGACGATCCGACGTAAGTCAGTAATCGAGAAAACAAACCTTGTCCCGATCTGTGAATTCTGCATCGACCCCATGACTTTGAACAGGAAAAATAACTTATTGTATCACACGACAATGCTCTACGTGTACACCCCAAAAACGCAATGAAAAGAATCGGGCCAGGAATTCACCGACCTCGACATACACACATACATTTCCACCTCCGCTCACTCTAAAGCGATCATCTCCGTAGTCCTTCCATCGCTCAATTTGTGGTATCCATCCGCGTCCCTGACGAGCAACAACAACATACCGCTCAAGAAGAGCAGAACCTGAACACGTAGAAAAAGTAATTAGGAACGTGCATAATAAACCAAAAGCCAGGTTGGGTGCTCAGCCACGCTCACCAGCTGCACGAAAAATATAAAGAGTGGGGCCGAGTCGACCGTCGCCGTGAAAATGCTGCCCATAATAATCGGCGACAGTATCTTCCCTATGCTGTCGACCATCTCAAAGGCCGCCAGTGCCTCACCTGAAACGTGCCGTGGTCAGTTCGGACCTGCAGGACGACCCGGATAACAATATGACCTTGCTTGCGTTGTTCGACCAATCCAGCAACGAGGCTTCGCGTCGTGGCACCATGTACAAAAGTAAATCCAACGAAGACGGCACCTGTAGGGGATTGTCCACTTCAACATCTGTATGGAGGACACAGCCATCGATGGAAGCTTACAGATAATCAGCTGGAACATGGTAGACGACATGGCTGCAAACACGGTGATGATGCCCAACAGGACACAGCCCCCGATAGCCAAGTATACATCTAAATGGTTCGAGGTCTCTGTTTCCGGCTCATCACCGTCACTGAGATCCTCGTCTGCTAGCGAAGAATATACGACGCCTCGTGTAAAGTACGGGCGCAAGACATGGACGAGGCGTGGAACAATCACTGTCATGGTGATCATACCCACAAACGTGACGCACGCCCAATAAATACCAGTCTAGACAGTGGATGAGCTCAAACTGGGTCCATAAAATGCGAGTACGCACATCCGCAGGCGAAAGGTGATACTTGGATGTAACGATTACAAACCAGGCCGACCAGACGAAACCGTGGGCAGTCATAAACACAAATATGTGTGCCGCACACCAGGTGAGCCGCCAATCGCGAGCTCCGTGGAATGTGTGCGTTGGTATAAGCATCCGCAGTGGCTCGAAAATGGACAAGAAAGTCCCTAGTAGATTGGTCTTGCGCGTATTACAAGCGGAAGAGTCTATGCCAGTGGAACACCATTTCCGTTGGTCCTCTGGGAGCGTCTCGGGAAAGACGTAGATCACGTAAATTAATGTAGCAATAAATATTGCGGTTGAGATGTAGAAAACGATAGACGGATCTCCCGTTGTTGTCGTGATGGATCCACCGAGAGCAAGTGGTATGGAAACCCCTGAAAGTGACCGTCTGAGATGGAAACACAAAATTTGCAAGGAAGACCCAGACCTAGTACACCCCAACCTCCAATTTTGTTCAACATTGCAGTCCTTGTACGCAAAGTTAGACTCTGCATGACAATGGTGCCACGAGTTCAAACCTACCTATTTTTGGGGAGAGAAACGTCGACGATGCACAGGGTAATGAGATAACCCTGAGGAAGATGATCGGAGAGCGTGTGGAACAGCATTCCAACAAGGAAGACCCAGTCAGCAGGCCCATCTGGCATAAACCGTGAACCTGGTATGAGGAAGCACCACGCGATTTCTATGAAAAGTAGGAACAAGAAGATGGGTCTCCTCCCATAGTGTGGCGAAATAAGGTTCAGTACACCACAGCCGAGCAACGCTGAAAAGTTTATGAGCAACTGTAGCAGTCCCCAGAGCGATAAAGGCGGCACACCTGTAACGCCCCCCATCCCGCTGAGCACGGCAGAAACCGTCCCGAAATCTCGCATGACCTGTGGTGTATCACAAACCTGGAGCGCAGTTACGCCACCAGCCTCTGCAAAGCTGGCTGCATTACCGCGCAAGGAGTATGAAAGCCTGCAGACAGCCTGTCGCACGAGTTCGGCCAATGTCGTCGATGGTAATGCATTGCCAAGTTTGAATGCGAACACGACCGGAATCAAAAGCGCCTCTGGTGGAAGCTGTCGCACCCGCGACAGCAGACTCCCACGACGGCTGGCAGATGGTCCAAGATGGTCTTGGGGAACTGGGCCGTGTTCAAACGCCATTTGGGTCTGCAAAAATGGGACGATGGGAAAAGAAGTCCCCTAAGAGTCTAACCGAGTTGCTGGTTGCGCAGTTATGCGGACAGAGAACGGCAGTTGTACTATTAACCGCTCGACGCTTGATGGCTTGACACTTGGTGACACTGCCCATTTGGCCCTGCACTAACTTGATCTTGATACTTATTACATGGCACTCATCACGGTTTCCGGATATCCTTGCGCAGGCAAGTCTCGTCGTGCAATACAGATCAAGGACCACCTCGAAAAGCGTCTCGCGGACCCCTCATATTCGGGACCGTCGCTTATCGTGACCGTCCTCTCCGACGACTCACTCAATATCCCTCGAACGGCATACGATGGTGAGCCACCACTATTCGTGTGTGTGGTCGTTCACATGCTCATGGCGGACCGGCGACTCCTTCAAACGCCTCAAGACAGCCGATCAGAGAAGCCAGCGCGAGCTGCGCTATTCACCGCCTTGCAACGACATCTAGGTAGTGATCGCATCGTCATCATCGATTCCCTCAACTATATCAAGGGGTTCCGATATCAAATGTACTGCGCAGCCAGAGAAACCAGAGCGCGTGTCTGTACGGTGCGTCTCGTAGAACGTGACGCTCCCACCCCCTTTATTGAAGGAGAGAAGGCAGGTTTACGTGGTTGCCCCACCGGATACGTGCCGCGAGTGGAACGCATCGCGAAGAGATCAAACGTCGTATGGCCCTGAAACGTACGCTTACGCGATCTTTGAACCACCGATCCTCTGCCTGACCATCGTATGCCAGTCTAGACAACCTCATCCAACGATACGAAGAACCATCGTCGATGGTTCGATGGGACTCGCCACTCTTTACCGTACCCTGGACGGACCCTGACGTGCCAGCGGACGACATCTGGCGCGCAGTCACACAGGGCAGCGTCAAACCCCCCAACACAGGGACTCAAGCGGTACGTGTCTTCCATCCGGCTGCCTCATCGACGTGCTCACACGCGCCGTGTGCAGGTCGCCAAAGCGCCAACAGATGCGCTACACGCGCTTGAAAGCACGACTGCCACGCTTGTCGCCGCTGTCGTCGCCGCACAGTCAGCCACGTCGCTCCCCGGAGGCACACTCTCGCTCGACATGGCCACGGTCCTGCCGACGAGGCTCAGTATCACCCTCCCACCGCGGCACGTCACCCTCTCCGAATTGCAGCGTCTCAAACGCCAATTCGTCGCGATCCACAAGCGCGCTGTCACGCTTGGGACGACAGAAAAAGGAAGGGTCGATTGGAGCGAGGAAAGTGTGGCGCGCAAGTTCGTCGTGTACCTGGAGGAGAACGTAAAGCCGTGACGTCAACTTTTTTTTCTTGGATAGGAATGGTATGTGAATATCACGTCGTTTTACGAGGTGTGGGTTCCCCCAAGACCTGCGGGGGGATCTACCTGTCTTGTTCTAGTGAACAGCGTCGATCAATCTTGGGAAGACACGTCTCTTCTCATGTCAATGTGTGCCTGATCGCGTTTTTAAACCATTGGGACATCCAACCAGACAGGGTTTCGGAATCCATCACCCGCACACGAGTGGTATCGCCCAGAGCTGGCATCGGACACATTGGCGGCATGCCACCATATTCAATGATGAGTCACTACGATACTACTGGTATGTATGTGGGAGTTGTCAGGTTCGTAGCCTTGTCAGGAACAACCCATTAGGCGCGAGGTAACAGAAACAGCATCGAGACCAGCATAACGGGGACAGCAGCAGCAGTCATCCATCGCGATATATTACACACCCAAAACAGACGCCAAATTCGTGACAAGAAATCGAGGTGCAACTCCGGGTGTAAAAGTTCGCACTCGCACCCGAGTCGAGACATGTCAAAGGTTCGGTGTGAAGCCAGTGCCAATCTCGACAAAACGGCCCCTCCGACGACGCCCCTTTTTCCCACACCGATCATTGTCGACCACGCCGTCCCTTTATGAACGTACGAAAAGAGCACACGCTCAACCGATCCTCAGTGTCGACAAAGCGACAACAAAGACAAATGTTTCTCGGCATCCATTTCTCGGCAATGAGCCTGTACCACCGCCGAGAATGCGGCATGGGCGCTGATCGGCTAAAACCGGCGGGTGGACAAGCTCGGCAGTAACCGAACGCGCGCTATGCTATTGGCGGGGTCACAAAGGGGCATATTGGAACAACGCGAAAAGCCTGTTGTACGGCAGTGCCATCATCAAAACTTGTCATGGTCAATGCGCTCTTGTACCGATAGGCATTCTCGTTTCAGAGTTTTAAATGATATACCTTCGCGTAATGAACCAAAAAAAAGGAAAGGTGGCTGGGGCAGCCAATCGGCGCTGGAGAGACGTGCCACTTTGATGCTCCTGTTGGCCTAGGAACAGATCACGAGGTGGCGTAGCGCTGTCACTCTTACTCTTGCTGTTATGTTATTATATACGAGATACTGTCGGGTGCACTCACGATGTGCCCTAAGCGATCGTTATATATTGTAATTGTACAGATGAGACAAAAGTATTCGTCGGGAAGGGGGCGCTGGGGAACCTAGGCATCAGGAAGTTGTGGAAGGGAAAAGGGAAGGGCATATAACCAACATGAGAGATAAATCCTACTCCAGACATCAAAACAAAGAATCGTTCGCGGACCGGAAAATATCATTTTTCTAACCGCAGTCAAGTCGGCAAAAAGGTAAACACGAAAGCACAGGGAATAGCCGGGAAGGTAGACGGCGTAATTTTGTCAACTTCCCATCCATCGGGGCTTGTCCAGCCCTGCCCTACATCACACAATCATCTGCGTCTTGTGGGCTGGTCATAGTCAACCTGTTGATCGACAGTAACCTGCACACCAAGACCAGACTGTTCTTCGCCCACAATCGGCAGTGTTACCTTGGCTTCTTGACCTGAAACAGCATCGTCGGAGCTTTTATCGGCATCCCATGCACCTTCTTCCTTGACGGCACGAACGGCGGTAAGACCCTTGCTCTGAGTATGAATGTCGCCAATTGTATACGTGACAGCCCCACGTCCGCGGGTGACACCATTCGCACTGAGAGTACCACTTCCGCCGCTTGTTCCACCTGCACCGCTGGAACTAAAGGTACCGCCTTTCTCAAGCGAGCCTCTGACGCCGAGGACGATACGCATGCTCATCGTTGCGGTGAGAACACCGGCCATGCTGGTTATGATTGTCTTGATAGGGTCACTGTAATCGGTGGGGGTCATGATAAAGTAGAAAAGGACGTTGACCAGGTTGACGAGAAGGACGGCGCCATAAAGATTCAAATTGTCACGAAGCATGAGACGCCAAGGAGTGATGGGCTTGGCCTCGAGGGTCTGCAGGGAACGCCAGACGGCGAGTAAAAAGGTGGTCGCATAGAGGACGGTGGGCATGAGCCAGTAGATAGCGACCCAACTCTGGTTGTTGAGTGGACCAGCGATGCAACCTTGGCCATCGAGAAGATGGACGGAGCGGTAGAAGCCACAGCAGATAGCATCAACAACACCCTGGACGAATAACAAGGTGAGGAGTACCATCCGAATGCGGCGATCGTGATCATAAATGGCTGTGACACGAATGACATGTACGGTAGATGCAGCAAAGAGCAGGATGGCGGTACAGATGGGTTCATAGGGCCAGAATCGCATGCAATCGGAGTCTTGTTTTACGTTCGTGGAGAAGAACATGGCGCCTAAAGGATGGTGAGCTAGAGCGAGGAGGCAGAGAGGGCAGATGAACCTGTGACGACAAAGTCTGTGAGGACCCATATCTGGAGGAAGTAGTAGAGGGCCTTGAGAGCAGGCCAAGCCTTTGTACGACTGAGGCGATAAGTTCTCGGTGTGAGGACGAGAGTGTCCCAAGCGAGGACGGTGAGCGTGCAGACATAAAAGTACTTTTGGGCTGAAAGATGTGGTGAAAGGTTGAGCGAGTTTGGGAGGTCTGCCGCAGTGGGCGCAGCGGTGCTGTTGCTTGACATGGTAGAAGGAGGCAGGGAAACGTCCAAGCGGACGCCAGGCCTGTTTTTATTTCTATTTTTTTCTCCCAACACAGCAAAACGTTACATCAATCAAATAATTATATAATACGGACTCATAATTATTCACCGGGTCTTCTGCTCGTCGCCAAGCGCGGTCTCTTTGCTCATCGACGCCATGTCGACCACCAGCACCACCACAGATGCTAACCAGAACACGAGTGCACCATCCGCGTCGTCAACCTCACAATCTGACACTGACACTGCAACTCTCTATCTGTAAGTTTTTTCTCCCGCACCGCCCCTGTCATTTATTGATCGCTTGTTGTCCACCTCCATCATTCATGGATTCAACCAGCTTTACGTTTCTCGCTACTATCTTGATTCTTGTTTTGCTCTCAGCATCGCTCGTCCTCAGGTCATACATTCTTCGTAGACGGTATAGGCGCCGCATTCAACAGGTCTCAGATACACTCTTTGTCGACTTCGACAATGGCCCATTCAATAGCAACCAATTCGATCCGATGGGCACACGTCGTTTCAATCGCCGATTTGGCCCCAAACCCGCCTTGTGGGATGTTTGGATACACCCCGTCGACCACGACGCATGGTCGACTTTTGTGGTACGTTGACCTAATTTATCTACGATAACGTTGGATGATCAGGTGGCTGTTTCTTGCCGCTTGGCACAGCCTGTTGCTGCGCGATCCAACCTCTCATCAGTCTCGACAACATCGATACCTGGCCAGTCCACCTTGACCCCCTTCGCACTGCCCCCACCCTCGGACCAACCCTCTCTGATCTCCCGCTTCCGTCTCAGAAGCCCCTTTCTTCGCCCCTCCCGGGTTTCCCCGTTTGTGCAGACACGATCATCCTCGTCGCAATCGCCACCGAGCTCTAAGCCTATGTCGCCCTGCCCAAGCGCCCAGAGCGAAAAGGGTGCTGGGTCGTTGTCCGTCTGTGTGCTCGTCGCCATGCCAGACGCATCTGCACCCGTCTATCGTCCCGTACCTGACGCCAAGGGTAAAGGTGTCGACCCGCTCGGATCTCAGGCACTTGGTGGGGACATTGATCCACTCTTGCCGCCGTCACCAGCTCGACGGCGATCGGGGGCTCGCTTGTCGGATGCTGCGTCGGACGAAGAAGAGAGACTGCCGCTACTCGAGTTTGGTGTGATTGAGATGAAGACGGGAGAGGGAACGTGGAGGTGATACTACATGAACCGCAATGCAAGCATATCCGATCACACGGGGATTTTGGGACGAACATTTTCAAAGTTGCAATATGTTATATTTCCATTTATTTACATAGTACTGTTTTTTGTAATCTACGAGCACCGACATTGCATGTGGTATAGGGAGGTGAAACACGTTGCAAACCATTTATTATCCGGCATTGTTGTGTGTTAACCGAGACAGGTTTGACGCCGATCACGAACCTGTTTGGTTTAGGTCACCTGTTTGAAAAACAACGCATAGCCAAGCTGGGTGGCGAGTACGTACCCCAGAGTTTGGGACGTCGTTCACAACCCCGCACACATCGAACATCGAACAAGGCAGAAGAGGTTTCTTGACGATACCCGTGCTGTGACTCTGTTAGATGAGATGATCGACCGCGAGGGTCACTGCAGCTGCCACCTCTCAAATCACAAGTTCCAGGGACGACGATTGGAACGATGGAACGTGTCACAGAATCTGCCACATTACTGTTTGTTTTTCACTGGATGGCGGCGAGATCCCTGAGTGTCAGTGTCATTGCCTCCTCGTGACTTCCATCGGCATCCTAAATACACACCGGATGCCAAGTTTATAGCAGTGCTGACGACGAGAATAGACACTAGTAAATCATCTGGTTGCACGGGTTGACCTCAGGTGATCTGGAAGACACCCCGTAAATGAAAAAGACAAGATGGGATCATTTGGTAGACTGCAATGGGCGTTGTCTAGAGTCCATTCAAGGTCTGTTGTGCTGCCTCACCGTGCTTCTCGAATGCCCCGGCTTTAGGTGAGTGACCTGGTCACCTTGACGGAGTAACTGAATGACACTACGCTTCATCTGGCAATCAGTTGGGGACATCGCGCCGTTCTTGTGGGCTGATACGTTCAGATCAGTATCAAACAGGAATTCGATTTACATTGTTGCGTCTTTCCTGCTCTCAGACTGGTCATTGTGGGTCAGCTGAAGCATTGACGATCTATGTCGCGGTGACTGGGATACGACAATATCATTGAATGGTGCTCCATTCGGACTAAATTTCAAGTTACCCGTTTAGGAACTATCAAGACCAGAGACAGATGTCCATTTAACCAACAACCGGGATGCCACAATCACTTATCGAGGTGTACAAGAAAAATCTACAGAGCATGAGTCGGGTAGATCAAGCGGGCTCACGGGGCGAATTACCTGGGTCACATGCATACAGCTTCGGATAAGCGACGGCGCGAATTAGAAGGACCGTTTTCCGTCACCCTCATCGTCACCATCATAGCCAGCTATTTCATACTCAGATTCAAGGGCCCCGCCGCTCATCATTCGAACGTGAAGATGTTTCTTGTAAGGATCATCCTTGCAGTCTTTCCCAACAGCGTCCAGGCCACCATGCCCCTTGTAGGGACCAATTAAAACGGCTTCGGGTCCTCCAGCGTCGCGCTCAACGACATTGGGTACGACCGCCGCGGCAAGGCTGAAGAACAAGAGCGCAACCAAGGGTTTGCAAAAGTGCATGAGGAAGCAGATAGTGTAGGTGAACGAGGGAGGCAGATACGGCGGCCTACCCATCCGCTCAGAGCATTCGGCCTCTTATACATTCCCTGTGTCATAGCTTCTCTTTCCCGTACCATGTGGCGCCCCTAAAGTACCCCAGAAGAGAAGCATCACAACGCGCACTAGATCCCTATACTCAAAGCAACCATTCCACCCTTTCCAGGTAATCTCTTGCACGGCCCGGACCCCGAAGTCTTCTCGGGTCCGGGACGGACGAAGAGAGACGCGTCCTTGGTTGCAAAACTTCCCACCCTTCCATATGCAAACAAGGAGCCAGCGGCAACATTCCACAAGTTCGCAGAGTTGTCTAAAGTCCATTCAAGGCTCACTGTGCTTATCAAATGCGCCAGCTGATCTTATTGGGTAAGGGTTGTAATCCTTGACGGAGCACGACCGAATGAAACGACTCGCACTACGCAATCAGATCTACCCATTGCAGGCACCGCAGCGTGCTCGTGAGCGGATACGTTCAGATCAGTAACCAAACAGGGATCCTATTTATACTGTTGCGCGCCGTTTACTGCTCTCAAGGCTGATCATTGTGAGTGGTGTTCAGTTGGGCTTTGATGATCCATGTCGCGGTGGCCTGGGACACGAGAACATCATTGGACGTGCTCCATTTCGAACCAAATCTTTGTCGAGTTACCCGTTTGGGAACGGAGCCTCACTATCAAGACCAAGAGCAGAGGATAAATGTCCATTTGACCAACAACCCACTCAAGCGCGTATCGAGATGTACAAGACAAGAAAATCTACAGAGCGTGAGTCTCAACCGGGTTCATACAGTAAGAGGAATGACTCACATGGCTTCGGGATTGATAACGACAGCGAACTAGTAGCATCCGAACATGAACATGCTACCTGTGAGGATCATCCTTGCAACCTCCCATAACAGGGCCCCAGCGATCATGCTCCTTGAGTCCTCCAGTGTCACGCTCAAAGACGTTGGGCACGACTCCCGCCGCGGCAACGCCGAGAGACGAAAACGCAAAGGGTTTGCAAAAGTGCATGGGAAAGCAGATAGTGTAGGTAGACCGAGGAGGCAGATACGGCGACCTATCCCTCCATCCGGAGCACTTGGCCTTTTATACATTCCCTGTGGCACGACGTGAACCCAGCATCTGGATGGAAACCACACGGTTTTGTCTGTCGTCGTTCCATATACAATTGTAAGGAGAGACGAATAATCAAATGGCCATAGTCAGCGTGAACGGTCACGGTTAGAAGGAATCCCAATCTACTTGAACGGTAGGAAGGGGAAAAGGACTATACGCTCTAGGGAGCTGAACGCCACAGGTCTCGTTGGCCCATGCTGCGGATCCGCGGTAAAGGGGCACAGAGTTCCGATGAACACAAGGTTACTCATTGGGTCAGTATTCCGGGTTTCCTTAAGGTGGTCGTTAAGAGTACTTGCATGAACACCGAGTTTCTTCACGTGAAAAGACCAATCTTGATCAGAATAGGAAGCTTGCGCTATTTGTCAAGAAAGAGTACTAAGAGTTTACAATCTCGACGAAGACATCAGTAAAAAAAGGAAAAAAAGTCCTGATTCGTTGGCGGGTCTCGCCAGAGCTGAGAATCAGATTCTACTGCGACCCCTGTTCGTTCAACAGGCGTTCCAAGACTCGGATCTCTGCCAAAGGGCCACCCTCATCCCCCTCTGGCCCAACGACGGTCCACACCTGGCGGCTCAGTCGTAGATACGCCCTCGCCCATGCGAGCAACGTCGTTGCGGGATCTGCACTCTCGGTAGTCATGAAAGCATTCCACGCTGTCTTTGCCATCTCAAGCAAGTGTATCCCTAACCCAAGCCATCATCGTACGTTCCTCTCCACACGGAATGTAGAAAGGCATACCGATCTGAGGGTAGTTGGGCGGATAAATCACAAGATAGAAAGCGAGCACCGTCAGACCCACGTGGAGAGCGGACTCGAGTGGGCCATCATGCGAAAACGTGCTAAACAGTTCACAAAAATGGGTGAGACACGATTCGCGTAGGACAGGCAGGACATTCAGAGGTACTGTCGCGATGTCGATGGGCGAACCTGGGAGTGTGATCGCATCAGGGGAGGCATCTGGGAACACAAAACGACAGAGGGCTGTCCCGAGAGTGTCGCGTTCTTCCCCATCTGGGGCTGAGAGAGTCATATCGAGTCGCTTGAGCGCCGTACAGGATGGACATGCGCATGTGAAACCATACGTGAATCGGAACATTTGCTGACGTGTCTCCAAAAGCGCGGGATCAACATAAGGAATGCATATCTTGCAGACCAGCTTGAGAACATAAACATGTGGGGGGACGAGGCCAACATACCTCCTCGCTCGAGTCAATGTCACGAATGGCAACGATCTCCATGACCACCGGATTCGCCTGAACGAGCTGGTACTTTGGAACGGCATTCGGAACGCACGAGTGATTGAACAGCCGACTTGCAAGAGGAAAAACGCCGTGGGCGATGGTCGTCAAATGACTGTGAACCGAAAAGTTGTTGTTCCCACAACGGGAGGATAGTTCGGCAGCCGTTTGAACGGGACGCTGACGTGTCACCAACGGGCAAGAAGGTGGCGCGCCGTTGAAGCCCGTTCCAGGGCCTGGCAACAACGACATGAATACTGACAGGTCCAGGTTATCTCCCTCTTTCGCGTCTGTGCCTCTCGCCGAGCACTCGGCGAGCAAGTGCGTCAGTAGCAGTGCATCTACCTGTTCGTGAGACGCGAGCTGGCTAAAGGCACGCGACACGCAATACGTGCTGAGATTCTTGCAGTATTTTTTATGCGTACGCCAATGCAGCGTTTGACCTTGTTGCGACAGTCACGCTCAACGTCTTGCACAGGGTAATCGTGCGTACATGTAGCATCGCAATACCAGTAGGAAGCACACGCCGTGCATCTTTGGAGGTGACCTCGGTCTGGTGTGGCGAACGAATGACAAAAGTCGCATCGTTTACCCTTTTCTTGTGGGAGGAGCACTGTCGCGAGGGACTGAACGGAGAGGATGACTGTGCCAGCGGGAAGTCGACATGTTGCAACTGCCTTGTCGCGTGCCGTTGGATGGTGCTGTAGCGATAAGTGATCTGGCAGCAAAGCAAACATCAAATACGGTGGCTGTGTGAATATACAGATGCGACTTGGGTACCAGACACCGACAGGCAGTCCAACATCTTTACAAAATATAACCGTCGCAAGGTCGAATGTGATATGGGTACGCGTGATCTGAGATGGTGACTACACCCCACTCGCGGAACTTGCACCAGATACGGTCACAATGAAATACACTAGCCTCATCGCATCGGGTACAAGGAGGTGGGCATCTACATGAGAAAATAAGATAAGATCAAGATCAAGATGTTCGGTTGGCGACTTGATCAGCGAATTGTCCTGAACCATGTCTGAGCCTACGATCCTTACGCGCGAAGAAGAGCGTGTCGCAATCATCACTCTCAACCGCCCCAAATCCCTCAACGCCCTCTCGAGCGCACTGATCGAAGACCTCCTCCGCGCCCTACGATCCTACGACACGAACCCCGCCATCCGCGCAATCGTCATCACCGGGAACGAAAAGGCATTCAGCGGTACGTCCACCAACGCTCGCAGACCTCGAATCCTCCACAGCCTACCCCTTTCTGCTGCTGTTAGCCGGCGCCGACATCAAGGAACAGCGCGCGCTCGACTTTGTCCGCGCTTACAACACGGACTATCTCAGGAACCTCCAGGACGTGTTCGCATCCATTCACAAGCCGATCGTTGGCGCCGTCAACGGGTATGCGGTGCGTCTCGCCCCGTTTCCGCCATTCAGTAGCGTCTCACGTGGAACCGCTGAACCCTTGTGCCATTTTTGTCTTTCTGCTTCTTCTGCAGTTAGGAGGCGGCTGTGAGCTCGCACTCATGTGTGACATCCTCTACGCTGGTCAAAACGCCGTCTTTGGTCAGCCCGAGATCAAACTCGGCACCATCCCC
>JBBPJT010000672.1:0-16904 GCA_038088895.1 Xerocomus potaroensis
TCTAATCATTGTAAGCAGGGAATAGGGAGGGAGAATCTGTAGTCGTTTGAGTAAATACTAACGTTTCTGGGGAACGCTAGAAAACTGTAACAATACATCTTTGCTATGCAGGGAACAAAGGTCGGGGTTAGAGTGATTATGATCAAAAGATCGTGGCAGGGGGAGTTGTCCTGGTTGGGGTGTGGCAAACAAATTGGCATACACACGAAATTTTAGAGGGAGTTTGACATTTTTGGGTTCTGTCTGTTGAGCAAGAGTTGTGGCAAGAGTTACTTTTCATACATGATCTGTGACAAAACATTTCTTCCACAATTTCCCAATCTTTTGGTCAGTATTTGTGGCAAGGTACTGTATGGTCATGTCTGGCAGAGCAATAGCACCTGTTATCCAGTTGATACTGGGGTTTGATTTCCTGAGCCAAGGTAGCCCCAAAATTACCTGTTCTTTTCCCAATGCCAGGACCAAGAATGTCCAAGGATACACCTGTGTTCCTATTTTCATGGCAAGAGATACTTTATATTTGACGATACTACTCCAGTTGATTGTCCCATTCACATTTCAGGCAATGCAGGGTGTTGTTAGTCTTTCAAAAAGGAAGCTGTTTCGGCATGTGAATGTCTCATCAATAAAGCTCCCAGTGGCTCTGCTGTCCACCAGGGCCTACATGTCAACTTTTGTCATCAAGCTGTACAATTTCAGGGGAAGATGCATAGAAGATTCATTGGATCCTGTCTGATGTACAGTTGCTATGATGTCAATGGAGAGAGAAGTGGTCAACTTCAATTTCTCCCGTTTTAAAAATCCCTTCCTCTTGTAATGGCTAACTCCACTCGGATGGCTTCTTCTGTTTCATTGTTTCCTTCATAGCATGCGGTTAGCACCAAGCGAATCTGTTCTGCTGTTGTTCCCTGTTCAATGAGCTGATTGATATACTGGTCAAGGGGGAAGGCTCTGCTTCAATGTGCACTGCTCAAATTGGGGTTGGTCGAGAAGTGGGCCAGGGGTTTGACCCACTAGGGATGTTTGTGGAAGAGGAAGAGGAGAAAGGGTTGTGAGAATGGAATGGATTGGTAGGACGAGAGGTAGTTCCTTGACTTTGTCCTCAGTGGTTGCTTGCTTGGCAGCCCACATTATGACAAGTAAAACACCTGTTTTTGCAGAGGTGTTTGGCATGGTTGGTGGGGGTCATGGTGATGGAATCTACATCCATAGTGTTCGGGTCTCAGGTCCTTCTGATTCCCAACTGGAGAGATTCCCCAGTGCGGATAGCTCTGATCCATTGCTGTTGCACATGGAATTTTGCTGCGGCAGTGACCCATTCAGTCAACATATCAGGAAGGGTCCCCATAGAGAGGATCATCTGGCTAATCTGAGGGTCCAATCCTGCCGCAAAGGCGTCTATCAAAGTATTTTGGTCTGCTACACCACTTCATGCCACATGTAATTGGAAATTGGTGAGATAGTTCTGAAATCCCTTGTCATGATCATGTAAATTCTGCTGTGTTGCTAACAACTTCCTGCAGGCTTCTTCTTTAAAATTATATGGGTAGAATGTTTTGTTGAAATCTCCCATCATAAGTTCATACGTCTTTTCTTCATCTGGGATCGTCTCATCGTTCAGACAATGGTACCATTTCTTGGCAAAAGGGATTCCTCGCCCTTTCGTCACCTTGCTCAAGGTAACTAGGATCTTGGGACCATCATACTCATAATTGCAGGGATTAAGCTTAAAGTAGGTGGCCATTGCCTGGCCCCAATGGATGGCGTCTTTTGTTTCACCAGAGAAAGCCTCTGGAAGACCAGCTTTCAATTCAGCTGGTAAGGGAGGGAGTGCGACAGGAGCAACATTGAGGGGGGCAGCAGGAGCGTTTGGGTCATTCATGATATCTGTAATGGGGGGAAAGAGATGTACTGGGGGGGATAGTGCATGATCTTCTTGATAAAGTTCTTCATTGTCTTCAGACACAGTAGAGTTGGTAAGTGCTAGAGGGGGGAAGTATCATGGTGGAATGGTTGGAGCATGGATAGCTCTCAACTAGTGAGAAGCTAGTTCTTTTGTTATGCAGTTTTGTAGTTGGCACTTCGAAAGGAGAAGGGAACTCCTAGTCTTTGGTTGAAGACCTTAGGAGTGGTCCTGGGAGACTAGGAAACTATGTGTATTGCATAGAACTAGCTTACTCTACAAGTACAACATGTGATGTATTTATAGGAGGGGGAGGAGGAGGTACAGGGTTGTTTTTGGGGGGACATAGAGGGGGTTGGGGTAAGGGGGTTTCTTCTGTGGAGGAGTACTGCTGTTCTGACTGTGGTTTGTCTCCTTCTGATGACTCAGAGGAGAAAGGGGGTGGTGGTGCAAACTGTCACAGTGGAATGCCTGAAGTGTTGCTAGCATTTAGCTAGTGAGAAGCTAGATCTTTTGTTACACTAAACGTAGACAAATGTTGGATGGATAATGTTACGGTTTTGCCTGCACCTGCCTGCAGGCTATCTCTTCAACATAACACCCTTGGTCTTGAAGAGCGTCTTGCTGGGATCAGACACAAAGGGGAATGACAAGAAAGAAGGACATGGATTAAGAATGCCTATGCTAGGCAAGGTACAAGCAAGAGACTGAAGTTAAAGCTGAACTTAGGGTTCAGCTAGACTAAGTACTACCCTATATATACTGACTAGGGTCATGCACAGACCAGGTTACCTAATATGCTACATATGGCAATACCCTAAGCCCAAAGGTAAGCCCTAAACCCTAAGAAGCAGAAGCACACCTCATGGGGGATAAGAAGTAAGCCATGAGGACAATAGAAGCATGGTATCTACTCGTCGTTGTTACGGTTTTCCTACATCTTCACACTGTTAACGACCAAGTCAAGACGATATCCTTTTTTCCTAGTCCTCCCCACCATCCTCTACGGTATACAACTTAGATTTCCTTTACTCTTGATGTTCCCGACCGAAGGATAACGCTTGTGTCCTAGGTCGTCCTGTATTACTGGCAACGTGCCGTACGCGTGTTCGCCATGGGGCTTCTTTGTTTCCGCCTCATGGCCGTTTCTGTTAATAGCTTACCTCATGCTACGCCCAGGGCTAAGGGCGTTTCCCCATTAGGTCAACCCTTGCACCAGGGTTGAGGGTTTCCTATATGTAGTGCTTAGTCAGCTTGGTCTGTGCGCCATAGCTGGTAGTATAAGTAGCCTAGCACTAGCATGTAGTACTCTAAGCTTAATCTCATCGTTACCTGCCTAAGTGTGGGCCAGTAACTTCTTGTGGCTTTCTCCTCACTCCGTTGCCATACCCTGAGGATCCCATCGCTGTTACGCTGATGGTAGTACCGACGTATTAGACCTTCTAGTCAATGGAGTAACCCAAGGACCTTAGAAGTTGCACTGGAAGATCTAGGAACTACACTGATATTGCATAGAACTAGCTTATCGTTATAAGTACATGCGCGTGGTATTTATCCTAAGTGTTTACGCGAACGGACCAAGCTGTGCCTTCCTCATGAAGGTGACAAGTCAGTGGGGTACAACAAAAGGAGTTAGGGGGATAATTGGGGACACGAGGACAACATGAGGTTGACCTGGAAAGGGAAAAGCGTCCAAGCTAACGGAAAGGAAGTATCAACGGAAATGAAAAAGAAACCAAGCATATTAGGAAGTATGAACAAAACCGTAACAATCGCCATTGTTTCTCCTCAACTCCGTCGCCACGCCCTGAGGATCTTCTCCATAACATCCGTTCCTTTGTCATCCTGGCACGCGCCCTTGACAACCGTCCCGTCTACCATCACGTTCATCTCCATCGCCGTCTTCGTTCTCACGACTATCCTTGTCGACGTCGCCATAGCAATACTATCGTCTGCTGTTCTTCTTACAGCCGTCTTCTATCTTGTTGTCGTCCTCGTAGTTGCTGCCATTCGAAGCTATTGGCTCACTACGTAACAGTCGTGTGGGAAACACTACTATCTAAGATTGGGGTCAAGGGTATGCCCAATCGAGAAGGAAGTCCATGTCAGGCAACATGCACTGACGCGTAAGCATAATGGATATTGGATGACGATCTGATATCAAAGGGATATCGGCCATTGGATTGCAATCCAATGACGAGGATCTAGCATAACAGTCTGACGCTAGTATAGGCGACTAGTCAGATGGAGGGATCTATTGGTGGGGACGAAGGGAGAGACAATGGTATCTTTATGAGTAACCCCAACACTAGGGAAAAACGACAGGTCCAGAATGAGTACTGTAACAGATAAGGGATCTCCTAGTCATTTAGAGTAGCAACCTTAGGAGTGGACTGCTGGAACTAGGTAACTAGGTTTGATTGCATAGATCTAGCTTACTGTACTAGTACATGTCACAGGGTATTTATACTATGCCTTACCAGCAAATGGACCAAGCTATGCTAAGCTAAAAACAGTATGTTGGAGTTGGGTCAAGGGTTACATGTGGGAATGGTGGGGACATGAGGACCACAGAAGGCAGTCCTAGAAAGGAAAAAGTGTCCAGAAGAATGGAAATGAACAGAATGTAAGGAAAAAACTGTAACATGGGAGGGGTTAGAGTGCACTGGCCTTGATAGGCAGCAAAGAGGTTGGGGAAGTTTGTGGGGTTTTGGTGGGTAATCATGAGGGAAGAGGGGCATGCACAATGATAGTGGCACTATCTAGAAGAAGTAGTTTCTTTTGTTATGCTTGGCCTAAGTAGAGACAAGCATAGCCTTTGAAGAGGTTCTGGGTCTTGGCCTTTGCACTGAAGGTATCATTGCCTTGCAAGCTGGAGGACTTATATCTGAGGATCTGTGAAGTAGAATGTTCAAACAAGTTGTGGAGCAAATGTTGGAGAAACTGGAGAATCTATTGATGAGTATGTCATGAGATACAAAGGAGAAACTACTTGGTGTTACAGGGTATCTTGCACTAGACTAAGTAGGCTAAAGGATAGTGCATGGGCCAAGCTGTGTCTACTGCAGAATGACTCATGATGAGTCAAAACAAGTCATGGCTATTGTATCATAGCAACCATCAATCAAGGAATACAAGGTATTTGATAAATAAATGCCTAGAATGGAAATAGCATCCAATCATGGGAAAATGAGTCAAGACAATGGAAAGGTTATCATATGATCAGAAAGGGAAAGATCAAGAAAAGATAAAAGACTAAAGGAGATAAGAAGAGAATAAAACATAACAATCGTCACCTTCATTGTTTTGCTGGTGACACTATGTCCAAGCCCAAAGATGGCTTTGCATGCATGTTCAATTGACAAGTGCTGGGGTTCACTATCAATCTGTGCCTTCCTGTTGTATATCCATTGATTGGTATTTGTTTCAAGCTTGTAAATCTTGTTTTTAATGATCAAACAGTGCATGCAGGGACAATTTCCAAGGAATTTCATATAGGCCATAAGGATTCTGCAAATACCAATCAGAACATCCAATTAGTATGGTGGCTGTCAATACTTACTTTTCTGGATAGTCAGCACCATAAGTAAATAAGCACAAGAAGACACAATGGAAGATACCATCTGAAAACTTGATGATAATACCATACTCATACACTTGAAGAAGTCCGACTCAAGGAGAAATGACCAGATTGCCTGCATAAGTTCATGCTTGCAGTGTGTCAGTATAGTAGCAGTGGCACTTGTGCCAAATGTCTTCATGTAAAAGTCTTGCAATGTCTTGGGTAGCTAGCAAGATAGATATTATTAGTAGCACTAAAACTTACTGCTAGATAGTACATACCTTGGGAATATAGGCCAAATGGTGCACAGCAAATGAGGTAGGCTTGGCATGAGTATACTTGGATTGATTTCCAAGAAATAAATATATCAGCCAAAGTGCTATGTTCCCAAAGCTTGTGAGATGGGTTGAGTCAGACCTGTTACAGTTTCATTGTTTCCTGTATGATTATGTCTGCATGACTTCATTTTCATTTCCTTATCTTCTACCATTCATCTGGATGCTATTCCCTTTCTAGGACCACCTCGTGGTATCCTCATGTTCCCCAACTATCGCACACATTTCACCACAGTGTACCCCATAGTATCTGTTTTGTGCATGGTCTGTTCACATACATTGTAGTATAAATACCAATGCACCTGTACTAGTTGAGTAAGCTAGTTCTATGCAATATCAGTGTAGTTCCTAGTCCTTCTGGTGTCCTCTTCTAAGGTCTCTGGATTATTCTAGTGACTAGGAGATTCCTCAAGTGTAACAAGACCAAAGCATAACGGCAGCAATTACAGTTTCAAGATTGCTGCCTTGCACACTAGTAGAGTTCTTGATCTTTTCATGCTCTTGAAGCATGGCATTTGCAGTATAGATCTCAGTTATGATATGTTGAGGTGAATGAGACTTGTCTGATTTCCAGAAAAGCTTGTATGGCATTGTATGGGATGTTTGTGCAGCTAGCTCCTCAAATGCTAACTTGACAACCTCAGCGATCTTGTGATAATGCAAACCTTCAACATAAAATAGTATGGCCTTGTGTTCAGGCTGCTTGGTTTTCTCACAAGGCAGCTGAATAGGAATGGATGTTGTATGCCATCCATCTGAGGCAAAGAGTATGGAAGATGTATCATGTGGTGCTTTATCAAGCTAGTGTATTTCCCACTGTGCATTAAAGTCCTGAAGCTCATCATATTTGAAATTGTCCACAAGGACAACCTTATGAACCAGACAATTGAGATCCTCAAGGGACTTTTGAGTGGTGCCTGTTACGAAAATAGCAAAAATATTTCACTTTTCGTCCTACAAGCATAAGCCCTTTGTCTCCACAGTACTAAAAGGCGTACTGAAACTATACCTGAGACAGCTAATCATAATGACTCTATATGTTACTCTCAAGATCACATGACCTATAGTCAACAAACAACGCTCCCACAGTCCCTTGCTTAGCATGTGATGTGTCACCTGATCAATAAGTGATACTTTGTGAAGTCCTAGGGATTCTCACCCCTATCGTATGACTCACTGTGACTCCTTCATCTCAATATAGCAAGGCTGTGTATGACTCAGGAGCCCTCTTCAGCCCCTATGGGCTATACTTATTTCTGACTCCTGATGACTCAGTTGATAAGCCTATCAGCCAATAGCATTAATAATGCTGCTGTGCATTACTCATTTTATTTGAAATAGCTGCTGCAGATTGGTAAGACTTCCATCCTTAGCCAATAGCAATAGTCACTCACTGCTGCATATTACTCAGCATGACTTGGCCTATTTCAAATATGGCACATAAGCCAATTGTTATGCTTGTTTATTGTTACGGTTTTATATTTTCTATCGTTCTGATCTCCTTCTTGTAGTTCATTTCCGCTATCTGGTTTGTTTCCGTTACCTTGGACGCTTTTTCCTTTTCTAGGCTAACCTCGAGTTATCCTCGTGTCCCCAACATTCATCCATATCCCCTTTTGCCGTTCCCCATAGTTTTGTCATCTAGATTAGGTAGGCATAGCTTGGTCCGTTCGCATAAAGTACATAGGATAAATACCTCGCGCTTGTATTTGTAGCAGTAAGCTAGTTCTACACAATACCAGTGTAGTTCCTAGTTCTTCCTGTGCAACTTCTAAGGTCTTTGGGTTGCTCCACTGACTAGAAGGTCCCTTGGTACTACCATCAGCGTAACAAAAGAACTAGCTTCTCCTCGCTGAGACGCTATCTACGCTCCAGCCATTTCCTCCCGATGATATCGCTTTCGTGCTCCCACTCCCTCTCCTCCTCCAGACTCTGAGGAGGAAGGCTCCCCCATCGCTCTTTCCCCCGCCCACTCCACGTATCATCTCCCTCCGTCCGCTCCCTCCTCTCCCCCTCTGGCCCTTACCCCTCTCACATTTCCCCCTCCACTCCCTCCCGCCCCCCTTGCATTACCTCCTCCACCAGCCATGAACGTCCCTCCCAATCCTCCCGAGCGAAAGGCCGGGATGCCTTTGGACTTCACCAGAGAAACATCCAAAGCTGTTAGCTGGGGAATGGCCATGACAGCCTACTTCACCTTGAACCCCACCATCTACGTCACCGACAGGGATAAGATACTCGCAGCGCTAAGTAAATTCACTAAAGGACGGGGAGTCCCATTCGCCGAGAAATGGTACACTAGGTTGAACAATCCAGCTCTTCCCCCTGCGCAGTTAACATACGACGTCTTCATGGAAGACTTCGGTAAAACTTTCTACCCATACAATTTCAAAGAGGAAGCACGATGAAAGATGTTGAATACTCGCCAAAATTTGAAGGACAAAGAGGAAGGCTTCCAGAATTACTTGGCCGACTTCCAGCTACATGCCGCTCACTCCGGGGTAACCGACGATGCTACTCTCATCGACGCTTTTGCCGGAGGACTTGACCCCCAACTTGCGCAAATGATCCTTTCCATGGGAACTCTGCCTGCTACCCTTGACGAATGGGTAACAGCCGCAGCAAAATTCCACGCGCAACAACAGCGGATCCGTGCTCTTCGAAGTGGGGGTTCACTCAGTAGTCATCTCGGCAGAGGAAGAGCCCGAGACCCCAATGCCATGGACATTGATGCAGCTTTTCTTACGCCTGCCAATCGCGCGAAGCACCTTCGGGAAAATAGATGTTTCATATGCCACCATATCGGTTGTCGGTCAGGAAACCATCAAACCAACAGATCGAACCCTCAACGAACACGAAGGAAGGAGAATGTTCCAGCAACCCCCTCTTCCTCCACAAACCCCTTCCGCCAACGTCTCAACGGACAGGGTAATGCACAGCAGAACGTTCGTGTCACCAACATTCTCGACCAATACATTGCTACCTTGGTAGCACAAGGAACGACCGCTGAACAAATCCATCAAGTCCTGCAGGCATGCTATACCGATGTGGAAACCCCGGGAGAAGAAGTAAACAGAGTGGAGACGGATTTTTGAGGAGAGGGAAAGCCCCGTTGACGACTTCTCCCCTCGTAACTAAAGACTTGACCATAATGTATGTGAAAGGAAACATAACGAAATCTATACACCTTCCTCTTCACTTGCAAAAAGGATCAAAATTTGTCAACACTCGAGCTCTACTGGATAGTGGAGCTATAGGCAGCTTCCTCGACTCAGCTTTTGTCAGAAGGAATCACCTCCCTACGACCCGACTGCGCGTTCCCCTGGAAGTACGGAACGTCGATGGAACAAAGAATAAAGAAGCGTGGATCACGCACAAAACAACACTCACGACAGCCGTCCCTGGATGGCGAGCTCCTTGGGAGTTTTTCATCACCAATCTAGGAAAAGAAGAGGCAATTTTAGGGCTTCCGTGGTTACAATATACCAACCCCCTCGTTGATTGGGTACAAGAGGACATGCAGTTCGCTACTCCACCCCCAAACGAATCCCTGAGCGATACTCTCTTAGCTCGGTTTCTCCACCTTTCCCCCGATTTGCAGATTGCACGAAGATGGAAAAGACGATATCAACCCGCTCTATCCATCGCGAAAACAACTTTATCCACCTCCCTTGCCACCGAGAAAGGAATTCCACAGACGACACTTCCCTCTTTCCTTACCATGTTCCAGGATGTCTTTGAGGAACCACGGATGGGTGCTCTCCCTCCTTCATGAGATTTCGACCATGCGATAGTTCTCACTCCTGGATTTGTCCCAAAGATTGGAAAAATCTACCGTCTGAATCCAGCTGAACAACAGGCGTGCAGAGCCTTTCTCGACGAAAACCTCGCAGCGGGACGTATCGTCCCCTCTACTTCCCCTCAAGCTGCCCCTTTTTTCTTTGTGCCTAAGAAAACCAGAGATCTTCGTCCTTGTCAGGACTATCGATATCTAAATGAGCATACTGTCAAGAATGCCTATCCCCTCCCTCTCATCTCTGATCTCTTTGACAAGTTACAGCAATCATCCATTTTCACAAAAATGGATATCCGCTGGGGATATAACAACGTCCTCATTCGCCCAGAAGACCGATGGAAAGCAGCCTTCATTACCCCGTTCAGTCTCTTTGAACCAACGGTAATGTTCTTTGGTCTATGCAACTCACCTGCGATGTTCCAAGCGATGATGAATCATCTATTCCGGGATTACCTTGCCGAAGGGTGGCTGATTATCTATATGGACGATATCTTGATCCACTCTTCCGATCTGACCACTCATCGAGAACGCACAAAGAAAGTCCTCCACCGCCTACGCGAACACAACCTCTATCTGAAGTTGTCCAAGTGTACATTTGACGCCTCGCAAGTGGAGTATCTAGGCATGATCATAGCTTATAATAAGCTACAAATGGATCCAGTAAAGGTGTCCGCAATCGCAAACTGGGTAGCCCCTCACTCGCTGAAAGGGGTTCACTCATTTTTGGGTTTCTGTAACTTTTACCGTCGCTTCATCCCCAGTTTTGCCACCATTGCTGCCCCCCTTCACCAACTAACCCGAAAAGATCACCCTTGGTCTTGGTCCCCCGCTTGCGAAGATGCCTTTCGGCGGTTGAAATCTATCTTCATGTCGGCGCCAGTATTATCTCTTCCTGACCTACAGCAACCTTTCGTCGTCATGACCGACGCTTCTTTATTGGCCTCTGGAGGTGTTCTTATGCAACGGGACACGAATGGTGACCTCCACCCTTGCAGTTATCTTTCGCGAACATTCTCCCCCGCCGAATGAAACTATGACATTTACGATCGGGAGCTCCTCGCCATCATCCACGCCCTTGCCGAATGGCGGCATTATCTACAGGGTACCAGTCTTCCCGTCACCGTCCTCACCAACCACAAGAACCTTTCCTATTTCCGCCAACCACACCGTCTTTCGCGCCACCAAGCTCGTTGGATGCTCTTTCTGCAGGACTTCGACCTCCACTTCTCCGTCCAACCGGGCACAGCCATGGGCCCTGCTGATGCCCTCTCCCGTTCCATCTCCCCTGACACCTCGTCCGACAATACCAATGTCACCGTTCTCCCGGACGACCTTTTTATTTCTCTTATCGACACCACTCTCCTCGACAAGATTCGTCATTCCTCTTCCTCTGATCCCCTTGTCCTTTCCGCCCTCGATCGAATGCGTGACAACTCCCCCCTCTTCCCTCGCTCCTCTCGTTCCGACTGGTCGTTCTCCGATGGTCGCCTCTACTATCGTCGTCGCCTCTACGTACCCCCCTCTGCCTGCCATGACCTCGTCACCTCCATTCACGCATCCCCTGCCGGTGGCCACGGCGGTATCTTCCACACGACCGCCCTTCTTCAACGCGATTACTGGTGGCCCGGCCTTTCTTCCTTCGTCCGTCGTTTCGTTCTCGGTTGCGCCCTTTGCCAGTCTAGTAAGGTCAACACCCATCCTGTCGTTCCCCCCCTTTCTCCCCTCTCCTCCGTCGCCACCTGCCCCTTTCAACAAATCTCCGTTGATCTCGTCTCCGGCTTTCCCCCGGTGGCGGCCATTGATGCTGTCTTGGTCGTGGTCGACCATGGCCTTAGTAAGGGGGTCTTTTTCATCCCTTGTTCTAAATCCATCGACGCCGCAACTGTCGCCCATCTCTTTTACACCCACGTATTCCCCCATGTTGGCCTGCATGACCGCGTTATCTCTGACCGAGGTCCACAATTCGCTTCAGCATTCGCACGCGAACTCGCTCGCTTACTTCACTACGATGTAGCCTTGTCATCTGCATATCACCCACAAATGGATGGGGAGACTGAGCGTGTGAACCAAGAACTCGAAACCTACCTCCGCCTATTCTGCCAAGACCAACCCACCAAATGGGTAGATCTTCTCCCGATGGCTCAATTTACCCATAATTCCTCCGTTCATTCCGTCACAAAACAGACCCCATTTTCCCTCATCCTCGGATATGAACCACGAGCCTACCCCCCTCTCGGAAAAATGTTTATCCCCGCCTTGACCGAGCGACTCACCTGGCTGCATCAGGCCAGGAAAGAAGCCCTCAGCGCCCATGAAATGGCGCAACAATATATGAAACAATGAATCACAAAGCGGTTCTGGCCTTGGAAGGTCGGCGATAAGGTGTGGCTCGACGCACGGAATCTCTGCCGAAGTACCCCCTGGCGGAAATTAAACCCATTACGTGAAGGGCCGTTCGAAATAACAAAAGTAATTTCCCCAGTGGCATATCAATTACGTCTCCCAGCTAAATGGAAGATCCATAACACATTCCATGCTTCTCTTCTTTTGTCTTATCGAGAAACTGCGGAGCATGGGAAAAACACGTTGCGCCCCCTCTCCATAATTGTCGACGGAGATGAAGCATGGGAAGTTGAACGGATATTACAACACAAAGGCAACGTACGGACTAGACGTTACCTAATCAAGTGGAAAGGATACTCTCACGCAGAAAACACATGGGAACCCGAACGGAATTTGTCAGGAGCACGGACCCTTTTAAACTCATATAAAAAGGGTCATTCTCTGTGAATTCCACTATCACCGTTTCACTATGCCTCCCACTCGCAACACCTCCCCCACTCCCCCACCTTCCTATGCCACTCATCAGATCCCTGCTATCTTTCCCATCCGTACCAATCTCCTCCCCCCGTTACCTCGACGTCTCGTATTCGCCGCAGTATTACAAGATGCCCCTCTGTTTATGAGGGTCGTCGAATCCCCTCTCATCGACAGCACCATCTACGATGCGTGCATGCTTTTCCTCACCCTCTGTACCTTCCGCCTCGTATTAAACGCTGCTACTCCCGCAGATCGTCCCCCAATTCTTGCTGCAGAGGGGACCACGTTGATGAGTCAGGCCAAGCTGCAATTATTGGACCTACTCTACCGTTTGGGGCTAGGTTATGTTATCAACTCTCTTCCCTTCGAGTTGATCAGTCCCATAGTTCGACCCTTTCTCCGCCACCTACATCCCACGGTTTGGTACGATTATGTCCATATGGATGAAGCCACGGTCACCCTAAGGGTACCCACCGCTCTCTCCTACTCGTCCATCGTTCCTCCGTCGAACGCATCCATCTCTTCCCTCCCCGTAATGCCGGGGATAATTACTCCTCTGGTGCAATCTCCCGTAATTCCCCCTCTCCCCCCTTCGTCCCCCCCCTCAGATCAGGAGAACATTCCTCCTCTTGTACCCCTTGACGACGACGACTCCACCCCCATCCCAATTCCCCCCCTGGTTTTACCTCGCCAAACGTCCCCTTCCCCAACTGAATCTCCGAAGAAAACCAAGAAGAAAGGAAAGAAACGGGCGGTAGCTGTATACGGCCTCCCTTCATCTCCAGCATATAATCTTCGTCCTAAGAAGACGACCTCTACTCCGGTCTATATCGACACTCCCGCCGCCTCATCTTCTATAATCGAACCTGCCTGGTTCTCCCGTTGCGAGTGGTGCAACGAAACTGACACTCATTTAGGAATCTGGTGCCCCACTCATCAATGTCCCTCTTGTTCGGTTTACGGAGCTGGACATGATCTCGATAACTGTCCACAAGGAGCGTGCGTATACTGCCAACGGCAGCATTGGGGTCGTCCCTGCCCTTTATACAAATGTGGACCAGACGGGTGCGATGAATGTCGTGCTCTACCATGGGGGGAGCTTTGTCCTCGTCGGATCAGACGGCAGGAGTTGGACGCAGAACCGAATGATCCCGATGACGCGCTGTATGATTTCCTTGATAAGGAGTAGAGAAAAGTCGGTGATTTTTCAGCTATGACGGACCTTATGTTACGGTTTTATATTTTCTATCGTTCTGATCTCCTTCTTGTAGTTCATTTCCGCTATCTGGTTTGTTTCCGTTACCTTGGACGCTTTTTCCTTTTCTAGGCTAACCTCGAGTTATCCTCATGTCCCCAACATTCATCCATATCCCCTTTTGCCGTTCCCCATAGTTTTGTCATCTAGATTAGGTAGGCATAGCTTGGTCCGTTCACATAAAGTACATAGGATAAATACCTCGCGCTTGTATTTGTAGCAGTAAGCTAGTTCTACGCAATACCAGTGTAGTTCCTAGTTCTTCCTGTGCAACTTCTAAGGTCTTTGGGTTGCTCCACCGACTAGAAGGTCCCTTGGTACTACCATCAGCGTAACATTTATGGGAGGTCTCCTAGTCACTAGAGTAACCCAGTGACCTTAGAAAGACTTTAAGAAAGACTAGGAAACTATGGTTGAATTGCATAGAACTAGCTTAGTAGTACAAATACATGCGCTGGGTATTTATCTTCCATATAGTGGCGAACAGACCAAGCTGTGCCTAAGAAATATGGAAGAATGATATCATAAGGAAAGCCAAGATATACGAATGGGGGAGTTGGGGACACAAGGACTACATGAGGCAATCCTAGAAAGGGAAAAGTGTCTGAATGATAAGAAGGAAATGCAGAAATGAAACAAACTCATAGCGGAAATGAAAAGAAGTCACATGGGAAGATGAAAGTGTTTACAACAATGAGGATACAAGAATTGTAACAAGAGGTCCCTGTTATGATAAAGGACACCAACCTTTTATCTCCTATTCCTTGTCAAGGAAATCATAGAGGGCATCATCCAGATCATTGGGTTCCACATCTAACTCCTATTGTCAGATACGTCAAGGGCATAACTCCCTCCAAGGAAGTGTGTGACATTCATCACACCCATCTGGTCCACATTTATACAATGGGCAGGGACAACCCCAATGTTGCTTCTGGCAGTATACACATGCTGCTTGTAGGCAGTTATGCAGGTCATGACCAGCTCCGTACACTGAACATGAGGGACATTGATGTGTGGGACACCAAATGCCTAGGTGTGTGTCCACTTCATCACACCATTTGCAATGGGAGAACCAGGCTGGCTCTACTACTGAAGAGGACGCAGCTGGAGTATTGATGTATGTAGGAGTAATGAACAAACAGGAAGAGGTTAGAGATGGGTGTTTCTTCTTTGTCGACTGAAGGTTGTATGACAGGGAAGAGGGGAGGCCATACATCAAGATGGCCTTTTTCTTTCCTTTTCTATTCTTTTTGGGTGAGTCTGACGGTGAAGGTGACTCTGGTCAGGGGAGAGAAGGGAGAGTAGGAGGGGGAACGGGGATAGGAGTCTGCTCTTCAATGATGGCAACCAGCAGAGGAATGTTTTTGATGTCTGAGGAAGGGGAAGGAGGGGGGAGGGAAGGGATGACAGGGGAAGTAGCAGGGGGAGTAGCAATTCCTGGTACAAGTGGCAAGGATGAAATAGACATGTTCGACAGAGGGACAATGGAAGCATATGGGAGAGTATCAACAGATTGATAGGAGACAGTGGCCTCATTAGTATGGAGGTAATCATATCAAACCATAGGATGGAGATGGCATAGGAATGGATGAACTATGGGACCAATGAGTTTGAATAGTAGGGAATTGATTACGTATCCTAGCCCTAGACAGTATAGCAAGTCCAAGAGCTGGAGTTTCGCCTAGCTCATTAAAGTGGAACCTTTGGCAGCCAACATAGGGGGGCAATCAGACGGGGTAGAGGCATTGAAGACTAGGCAGAAAGTACAGAGAGTCAGGAAAAGCATACATGCGTCATGGATAGTGGCATCCGTTAATGGGGATTCCATTACCTGCATGAAGAGTGGGGCATCTTGCAGTATGGCAGCAAAAACCAGACAACGAGGAAGAGGCAGTAAAAGATTGGTATGGATGGGGAAGATAGTGGGCACTTGGTGGGTGGCATAGGAGGGGGGAGGGGTAGTAGATGTATTACAAGTGGCAGGCATGACAATGACAGTGCTCTGGATGATACGATCATATGGAGTGAGTCTTTTTATATTGTCACAAGATGGTCTGAGCACCAATTAAGTTCCACTCTGGTTCCCAGGTGTTTTCGGCATGGGAATAGCCCTTCCATTTGATCAAATATTGTCGACCGGTGGTATTCCCTTTATGTCGTAATATCTGTTCTACTTCCCATGCTTCATCTCCATCAACTTGGATAGGAGGTGGACATAATATGTTTTTCCCATGTTCCGCAGTCTCCCTATAAGTCAAGAGAAGAGAAGCATGGAATGTATTATGAATTCTCCATTTGGGAGGGAGACATAGCTGGAAGGAGACGGGGGAGATTACTTTTGTTACTTCAAAGAGGCCTTTTTGTAAGGGATTTAATTTCTGCCAGGGAGTACTTCAGCAGAGATTTCGTGCGTCCAACCACACCTTATCTCTGATCTTCCATGGTCGAAACTTCGTCCTAATGCATTGCCTCATGTATTGCTGTGCAAGTTCATAGGCACTTAGTGCTTCTTTACAGGCCTGGTCTAGCCAGGCAAGGTGGTCAGTAAGAGCAGGAATAAATGTTTTTCCAAGAGGGGGGTAGGCTTGTGGTTCATATCCAAGGATCAGAGAGAACGGGGTTTGTTTAGTGACAGAGTGAACCAAGGAGTTATGTGTGAATTGTGCCATAGGGAAGAGATCGACCCAATTGGTTGGTTGGTCTTGGCAGAACAAGTGGAGATAGGTCTCCAATTCTTGATTCACTCGTTTGGTTTCGCCATCCATTTGTGGGTGATAAGCAGATAACAAAGCAATGTCATATTGGAGTAAGTGGGCTAGCTTGCATGTAAATGCTGAAGTGAATTGTGGTCCTCTATTGGAGATGATTTGATCGTGGAGACCGACATGTGGGAAGATGTGGGTGTAAAAAAGATGAGTGATCTCTGCTGCATCGATCGCTTTTGAGCAAGGGATGAAAAAGACCCCCTTACTAAGCCCATGGTCAACCATGACCAAGACTGAATCAATGGGGCCCATGGGGGGAAAAGCGGAGACGAGATCAACAGAGATCTGCTGGAAGGGGTGAACAGCAGAAGAGGAAAGGGGAGAAAGAGGGGGAAGGGTAGGATGGGTGTTGACTTTACTTGATTGACAAAGAGTGCAACTGAGGACAAAATGCTGTATGAAGGAGGTGAGACCCGGCCACCAATAGTCACGTTGGAGGAGGGAGATGGTGCGAAAAACACCACCATG
>JBBPJT010000673.1:0-16871 GCA_038088895.1 Xerocomus potaroensis
CGTCCTCTTCTTCCCGCGCCTCCACCTGCCTGCTGCTCGTTTGCTGCCGTGGCTGCACCACATCTTTTGTCGCCCCCATCCACCACAAACAATTCGTATTCAGTGTCTTGCATTTTCTCCCCACCCTGGGGTCCCAGGCGCGCCAGCCAGCCTGCAGTGAGTTTTCAAGCTGCTGCGAGGCAGTCCCACCACCCTCACGGCTCACGCCCCACTCAGCTCGGCTCTGTCTGGGGCCGAAAAGCGCTCCGCACTTTTGCCCGACCCCTCTCTCCCCACTCGTGCCAACCTCGTGCACTCCTCCTCCTCATCACGTCGCATCGTCCGCAGCAATATTCAAAGATTTGGTGCCATCGCATTTGGAATGCCCCCACTCTCACATGTCAGAACTTGTCCCTTCTCTTGCCACACTTAGATTCACTAAATTCTGCATTGGCCTCATCTGTATTAGGTATGTCGCATCACTTTTATCGCACTTAGATTCTCGCCTGTACAAACTTGAGGCATTAATAAAAAACTTATTATTACTAGTCTACTCTAGTTCTGGTGTGATCTGGCAAAGTCTAGCTAGAGGTGGCAAGACCATGGGAGTGCCAAGGTCTTGCAAGGGTCAGCCAGACCTTGCAAGATCAAGGGGGCATGTGGTAAGCTTGCCAGAAGGCTGCATTTCTTGCCATATATTGGCGCTTGTGGGCAGAAAGAGTATTTCCCTGCCACGAGACACTAGGTCTAGCGTACCTATTGTGCCTATTTTCGTCTGGCTAGGTCTGGCCAGCCTTTGCCGCCTTTGCTGATGGAACATGTCTAATCTATCCGACTGCATAGTGCCTTTCCCTACTTGTATAATGGCGTTTATCGCAAATCCATGGCACGCCTCCATCCCAGGACCCGTCACTATCCCATCATTGCCATTGTTCGCTATGGGATTGGTCGCTCTTGTGCAGCTGGGCAAGATGCATTCGTTACCCACGGACTTTTGAGTATCCGACGATTCCTCGGTTCTCAGTGGTGGGTGTGCATATCTGTCTCTGATACTCCGAATCCCATCGAGCACAGGTTCGGGTTGACCTGCGCTCGACTCGACCCTGTCGTCACTAACGACATGCCCAGACGAGCAAGTAATCTTTTGCGATTTGCGATTCTCATCTTCGATCGACCTAGGGCTGACACATATGCGGTCGATAGGTCACCGAGTCACCTCGATCAAGAGAGGTGTAAAGAAGACTTTCCGGGGCTTTGATCTCCGATGACTGCAATCATCGGAAGGTCAATATTAGTTTGTACGCTGCAGAGCAGTCATGAGCTATCTAAGGTAGATGCCACAAGTGAACTCTGTACCCAGTTGTCTCGTAAACGATTGATCAACTGGAGCATTTCCTTTCGATTGCCAACATTATCGCGACCAGCAAGCCCCACGGCTATCCTGGCGTTCTGATGATGGGTTACACGGGTGGGGGCGCTAACACCAGCGCTCAGAAGAGGGTCACGGGGTTCTATGCGAGCTCTGGGGATGGATGCCTCCTACAAAGTATCCACAACAACACAGCAACTTTCTACGCGGGACACTAGAACAACGACTGGGGCGCACCACTTCGTAGCTTCGTGACGAGAGTCGCAACCGTGGTACCTGCTTTATGCTGCGGCTCGGCCTCCGATGTGTACATCGTTTGCGTAGCCAACGCGTTTACAGTGAGCGCCTGTTCTCCGAAGGTCTGTGTCTTTGAGTGAGTGTGAATACGTACCCACCATCAAACTCGAGCCTAGCATCGAAGACACGGGAAGTTCGTCTATTTCCACTATAACGAAGCAAAAGCTGTGGCTACATACGTACCGAACGTCGACCGCAGACAAACGTGTTTTCTCGAATATAGAGACTTACGTTGAACAACACCGATACATATTAGAATGGCCATTGTGCTCGGACAAGCCTCTGGGATGGTGTCAAATCTGATCGGCCGTTTGAAGTGAATATTAGCTGGTGACCTAGTCAGGTTGAATATGTATGATTGGTTCAGACCAGGCCGTAATACAGTCTGATGGCATTCAAGAATGCAAGTGTTCCGGGACTATCATAAGAAGGTTCATCTCTCCCAGATTTGCTTGTGTACATATCGGGCTTCGAATCGGCTCTTGCCCGTGACGCTTGCCCGCTCATCATCGGTCTGGATTCCACTGCGCTCCTCCACTCATTCATCAACACGCCTCTTTGTCTCGCCTGTCACACTCAGCTGATACGACCGGGGCGACTGACCAGTGCGAATAATGAAGTGTGCAAACCAAATGGATTCTATCTACACTTGCATCACACAACGACAAAAAATAGACAAAGTCGCCGATTTGGTGTAAGCATAAACATGAAAACTGAATTGGTGCATATTCATACACTGTTTTTTTCGCCATATCCTCGTGTGGCGGGGTCATGTTCATCCTTTTCTCACTTCCGGACGCTGACATATTGGCACCGTGAGTGATATCCACATGTCTGAAAAGGTTGTCGATAGGGAAGATCATGTGCACACACCTTCCCCAACCGTCTTCGTTATTGACGACCTAGCTTTCAAGAGTTGTTGGACCGAAAGGACAGCTTCTTTGGCAGTAGGTCGCTCTCCTATCATTGACCAGCATGTGAGCAATGAAGGTGTAACTGAGGATGATTGGACGAGGCTGAGCTGAAGGCCACCATTGACCCCTGCCACCTCAACCGACGGTTATGCAAGGTGCCAGCCATTGGCAAAGTATGTATTTGCAGCGTGTTTGCTGAGGTCTCTCAGCTGGGCCTTGGACGTGTGTTCGGAGAGAGATGGCGAGGGGAGCCCCAGAGTTGCAGTGGGAGATGGGAGGCGACGCGAGGAAGCATGTTCGTCTAGGCTGGGAGGTTGTACGGTTTGCCTCGACTTGGCAACCTCTTAGCGGTCAGGTCGACAGACTACCGTCTGACGAAGTGAACCACGTCGAGAGAGCTCGTACACGTTGGTTTGTACATACATATATTTCCCTCCCGCCCTCTGGCTCTTATGCACTACACTTTGTATGTCCTCGTAGTATTTTTTGTCTCGCGTAGTATGGTGATCGTTTACTGGTCATACGTTGCCTCTTCTCCCTGTCAATGCTATGGAACGCGGATCGACAGGGGAGCGATGGATGCTCACACGATCCAGGTCCTATGAATGTGTATCCGTCATTAGAAAGCACCAACACCATCCCCTCAATGACTGGGATCACTTTACAGTTCCGTACTTACCTCACATAGGATCACCTGCCATCATGGGCAACCCTTCCCCTCTGCGTCCACCTCGCCAACAGCGATTCGTTCTTCGTGCTCTCCAAGTTCACATCCATGATTATGGCTGAGAGCACACGCATCTATTATGGTCGACTCTGACTGCTTGTACCCCCGACTTCCGACGGGTCTTTCCTTGTCGGTATGTCGCCCTCTGTTGTCCTCCCGTTGCTCGCCTTCACCGTCAAACTACTCAGGCAGAGGAGAGCGAAGAACTTTCATGGAATCTCGTATTACTGTCGATGAGACCCAGAACAAGAACACTCGACCGGTTTGCCAAATATGTTGCAAAGTGGAGGAATAGAGCACTTGTTACCAATGCCCACAACCATTCTACCTGGCCTCGCTCGGTGAATTCTGTGAGAGCTGTACGGAACACGAGGCTAACGCACCGAAACGTGCACTCCATACAAGCTGTGTAGCTCGTGAATGTCCCGTCTCTTCTCGTACTTCCACCACACACACACTCGGTCATCCGCGAGTATGACTCTACACGCATCCGAAGATAATGGTCCTTGGCCACTCCTGACAATCAAGATAGACCCTTTGAAAGTCGATTGTGTTGCTTATCCTATTGAGCAACAAGTTGTCACGGTCGACTCTTCCAAGGGGATAATAACTTACTGGAACGTTGAAGAAGGGAAACGAGAGAGGACGATCCCCCTGCATGATGGGGAACGGGAACGATTACGGGATTTTGCTTTGAGCCAAAATGGGAAAAGAGTGATTAGTGCAGGGTATAATCGTACGGTCAAGGTGCTGGATGTCGAATTGGGTCAAATCATTAGCGAAACGACAGGTGTCGAGGAATACTCTAATATTGCCATCTCTCCGGATGGCCGACTCGCTGCGCTCAGTGATTTCACGAAGGTGTCTGTTCGTTGCACAGAAGGATGGCAAGTCAAGCAAGTCATGGAGCTCGCAGAGGTCGACGACTTCATTTCTAAAATGGTCTTCTCTCCGAACGGCCACAGGCTTGCAATTGCCGCAGAATACGAGGTCTTCATCTATGACACCAACAATGGATCACTCGTCGTTGGTCCATTCAAGGCTGACAGTGCCGATGGGGATATAACCTCGCTGTTGTGGTCACATGATGGGAGACGACTGTATTCTGCGAGTAACAAAATTTACTGTTGGGATGCAGTTACGGGCAGACAAATTGGACGTCCTTGGACGGGTCACACAGGCAGGATAACTTCGCTATCTCTTTCGCCAGATGGATCCATCCTCGCCAGCGCATCGGAGGATAAAACTGTTCGTTTCTGGAACGTGGTTACTGCTAAACCACTTGGACAACCTCTGCGACATTCTAGGGAGGTAAACGCAGCTTGTTTCTTCCCCTCTGGTGGATTCGTGGCGTCAGTAGCGGACCAACGAATACATATTTGGCGGGCACTTAGGTTGGACAACACCAACCAAGATGACGCATACAACCTCAGGTGTGTTCTCTCATGGTTTCGTGATATGATCGTCCCCTCACTGATCTGGTTTGGGTTAGTTTTCTTCCTCCACAGGACCTTACTCCGTATATTGTAAAAAAAGAGGATCATTATATTGCTGCAGGAGGCTTTGGGGATGTCTACCGATGCTGGTATGTCGATGGCGTACCAAAAGAGGTTCGAGCATACGTTGTAACTCAGACTCTGGCATTGACACCCTTCTCAGGTTGCGGTCAAGACACTCCGGTTCAAGTTCCCGATGGATGAGAATGCAGATGATAGTAAATCTACAAAGGTAGCTCATCTCGTCCGTGATCAGAAGAGGTGATTTAAACACCTTGTAGATGCTCCGTCGAGAGCTTGGGATTTGGAGGAGACTAGACCATGTCAACATTGTCCCATTTCTAGGTATCGTATGGGGATTTGGAATGCACGGTTCAACGTCGCTGGTTTCGTTATGGATGCCTAACGAGTCCCTCTATCTGTTTTTGGCAAAATATAATGACAATCTGGAGGTGGGACACCGACTCCGGCTTGTGCGTACGCTCAATCAATAACCGAGCATATTCTTACTCTGAGTGATAGCTGCAGGACGTTGCAAATGGACTCGAATATTGTGAGTGCTTGCTGTCGTACCAAACGTATAGGCGAATAACTCGAGAGACAGTGCATTCCGTTCCAGTTATCCACGGTGATTTCAATTGTGTACGTCCAGATCGAAACATGAAAGTCATCTTTTTTTTCAAATGAAACACAGAATAATATACTTGTTGATGGAGATTATACCGCACGGTTAACCGACTTTGGATATGCTTCATTGGTGGGGAACATCCCGGAAGCGTACAGCTATCTCCAGCGATCTACTACAGGACCAGGAGCATTGCGCTGGGTTGCACCAGAGCAAATCAAAGATAAATTGTTCACTCGGACCACTAAATCCGATGTTTATTCTTTTGGCTGTGTTTCCCTGCAGGAAAGTCTGTTTGTTTCCAATGATTTCCATTCTAATAGCCTCACAGGTGATGTCCGGAAAACTGCCGTGGTCAGAAGTCAGAGAAGATGCAGCGGTTATTCTGCACATGGTGAAGGGCGATAATCCAGGTCGACCAGAGTGTGATACGCTGCATGACCCGCACTGGGAGCTCATTCAACGGTGCTGGTCGGCTATAGAAGAGCGGCCTACTGCCAGAGACCTCGTCCTTGCCGTCGGACAACTCTTGAGCGATTCCCCGCCGTTTCGCCCTCTTCGCGACTGTATGGTATCAGGATCAGGTCAAACGGATTCACTCTTGGAGGAATCCTTGACTTCGAGGCTATCCGCTACCACTCTCACGGGCCAGGTTCCCATTAGTAGCGAGAATGGTGAAGGAAGGTGCGTACTGATAGTCAACCCGGTCCAGCGTACATGTCTTGACTTGCCTGACCATAAATCTCACGTCGACATTTTTCAGACATTTAGATATGAATCATGGTGCGGACATGTCACTGCCTAGAGGCGAGAAAAGGACGAGAACGAGTACACCACACGAGGATATGGGAGATCCCCGGAAAAGACAGCGTTTGTAAGGATACATTTGTCCCTATTTCCGACTCACTCTATGAACTTTGTATGTATATGCTCGGGACCCACGGCTACATAACGATTCAGTTGTACAATTTATTGGTTTGCATACCAAGGCGACTGGCAAATTGCCTGTCATCCGAGCGTGGTAGGAAGAGCTCGAACAGGCATGTAAGTTTACTCAGTGTATCAATGTATGAGCGGAGGCGCCTGGCGGGACCGAATCAATGAGTAAGAATGAGCGTGGCCGAATTGTCATGTTACAGTTGCCAGATCTTTTCTTCGGTCGCAAAGTGAAAACCAGGTGAGAATCAGAAGCTCAGTGATGTCACAATTGGCTAACCCGGGTATGTGTGACACAGCTAAGGCAGCCAATCTTGACTACGAGCCCCTGAGGAAAAAGACACCTTTTGGTGGGGTGTGTGTGTTGGATTTTGGCACCTGTCGTAGGTGCTCGAACCGGGCAGACTCTGGTGTAACACTTACTAAGACTTCGTGGGTTCGTGATCCAGTCTGGTGGGGGGCTGGAGTAGGATGTGGTGTACTTCCGACGTACAGGTCGTGGGCAGTGGCGTTGATTCACCAGACCGCCAGCCGAGGTTAGACATCTGTTCAGCAGCAGCCATCCAGAATGTTTGACCGTCATCAGGGGAGTGTTGATGATGCTCTCAATGACGAATTTACACCTCTAGGACCTAAATGAGGTGAATGACCTTGAGATGGAGGATGCAGCGGAGGCGTTCTCATGGTCGCAAATGGGAGCATGGGAGCACAGTTGTCGGTGGCACGTGACACGCGAGAGTCGGATGTAGTGATTCCAATCTGTTTAGGCGATAGCCGAGTAAGTTGTTCTCCTCCCCTTCCCTATGCTCATGGCTGAGAAAACAAAAACAAAAGTCTGTCAATAGCATCAAGACCCCTACACTCGAGAGCGCGCTACAGGACGCCGAGAGTAAGAAAAAAGATGTGGAGAAGGTTGCAAGGAAAGTTGTGTTGTTGGATGGGATGAGTGCGAAACAGCGGCGGGGTCGGGGGAGTTGCAACAGGTGAAACTGACCCGAGTGATCTGCCATAGCATGCCCTGCACACTTTTACGAAACATACATGTGGTGAGTTAGCAACGCATCGACTTATATTTAGGGTAGAGGCTTGAGGGCTGATGAAGCTTTTAGTAAGGTCGTGTCCAAATAGCACACTGGTGGCCCACTCAACACACAGCACCGTAATGAAACCTGGAGCATCATCCTCATACATTTCTGGAATGACTCAGATTTCCCTCTCGTTAGTCAAAGAGATGGGTTTCCGCCAGTATTTGAAAGTAGGGCATTCCGTCAATACTCTGCTATGTTCACTTACAATCTTTTCCTTGCCACGCAGATTTTCATCTCAACTTTCTTCATGGGCGTCGCCCACCAATTCTTGCACAAAGATACTCTTCATGATATGATGTACACATCGCCTGACATTACCGATGTCACGTCGACAGATGGAGGGATTAGTCCATTGAACTGGTTAGTCCACCTCTCACTTGCGTGTCGGCATCCTGTATCTCATCACCTTTGGATCACTTTATAGTTTTGTACCTACCTCACGTAAGTTCGCCCGCCATCATGGCTGATCCTTCCTCTCGGAATTCACTTCATCAACAGCAATTCGTCTTTGTGCTCTCCATGCTCACATTTATGATTATGGTTGAGAGCACATGCATCCATTATGGCTGACTCTCACGAGAAACACTTCAGGTATGATCCAGCGGCCTTCGGTATGGATCATCGTAGTCCTAACGAGAAACAGAAACATACTGAAGACATAGGATATGCGACATTCTTGTCTTGACATCGGTGTTATCATCATCCATGTTGCCAGACTGTTTGTACAGTCTAAGAACGCTGGACTTGCGACGGGCTCTGTCTTTGTCGGCATGGCTCCCTCTGCCATCCTCCCGTAGCCTCGTCATGATCATTGAACTGCTCAAGTAGAGGAGAGCGAAGAGCTTTCTGATATAGAACCTGGTAATGTTGTCGACGAGATCCAGAACTAGAATACCCGACTGGTTTGTCAGATATGTTGTAAATTGGAGGAATAGAGCACGTGCTACCGGCACCTGTAGCCATTCTACTTAGCCTTGCTCAGTGAATTCTGTGAAAACCAAACCGAGCGCAAGGCTATCTCACTGGAACGTGCGCTCCATCCAAGCTGTAAAGCTCGTGAGCATCCCGTTTTTCCTCGTATTCTCACCACACACACTCAGTCATCCTCGATCCGCCATAATGTCGAGTGAGACTATACACGAGTCCGAAGATAATGCCCAGTGAAAACTGGTTATGACCACGCGTGACTATATATGATGTAATCTGAATAATATAAACTCATATGAGCCTGGCGGGACCGAATCAATGAGTGGGAATCAGCGAGGGGGGTCGCGGTCGAATTGTCGTGTTACAGTCACCAGATACATTCTTTGATCATGAAGTGAAAACCAGGTGAAAATCGGAAGCTCAGTGATGTCGCAACTGGCTAACCCGGGCATGTGTGACACAGCTGAATCAGCCGATTTTGACTACGGGTCCCAGGGGAAAAAGCCACCTTCTGGTGGGGAGTGAGCTATATGCGGAATTGGGCATCTGTCGTAGGTGCTCGTACCGGGCAGACTCTGGCGTAACATTCACTAAAACCTTGTGGGTTCGTGATCCAGTCAAGTGAAGGGTTGGGGGATGTGGTGTACGACGATGTATAGGTCGCGAGCAGTGGAGTTGATTCGCCAGAGCGCCAGCCGAAGTTAGACATCTGTTCAGCAGCAGCCACCCAGAATATTTAACCGCCATTGGGGGAGTGTTGATGATGCTTTCAATGACGAATTCACATCTATAGCACTTGAATGAGGTGAGAGCCGAGTAAGTTATTGTTTTCTCCTCCCCTTCGCTACGTTCATGGCTGAGAAAACAAAAAACAGAAGTCTGTGAACAGCATCAAGACCCCCATGGTCGAGAGGGCACTGCAGGACATTGAGGGTAAGACAGCACAAAGAGTCCGGCAGCACGGACGGTGATAACTCTGATGTCACCGGACTTGTGATGGGTCTTGTCCTTTTCAGCATGTCGCCCTCTGTTACACTCCCGTTGCTCGCAGTCATCGTTGGAATACCCAAGCAGAGAAGAGCGAAGAACTTTCCGATGTAGAATCTGGTCTTATTGTTGGTGAGATCTGGAACTAGATTACCCAACTGACTTGTCAAATATGTTGTAAAGTGGAGTGCGTGTTACCGATACCCACAGCCATTCTACCCAGCCTTGCTTGGTGAATTCTGTGAAAACCGAACCGAACAAGAGGCTAACTTGCCAGAACGTGCACTCCATACAAGCTGTAAAGCTCGTGAACATCTCGCTTTTCCCCGCACTTTCACCACATACACGCCTTGAATTAGTGTAATGTCGAGTATGACTCTACACGAGTCCGACGATAATGGACCCCGGCCATTTCTGACAATCAAGACAGGCTCCTCGGAATTTGGTCGTGTTGCTTATCTTCTTGGCAGGCGACAAGTTATCTCGCTCAACTTTGACAATGGGGCAATGACATTCTGGAGTGTTGGAGAAGGGAAACAAGAGAGAGTGATCTCTCTGCATGATGGGAAACGATTGTCAGATTTTGCTTTGAGCCAAGATGGGAAAACAGCCATTAGTGCAGGATATAATCGCACGGTCAAAGTGCTGGATGTTGAATCAGGCCGGTTCATCAACGAAAGGAAATCTGTCAAGAGATACCATAAGGTGGCCATCTCTCCGGACGGTCGACTCGTCGCGCTTGGTCAAGGGAAGGTGTTCATTCAACCCACAGAAGGAGGGCGAGTCAAGCAGGTCATTGAGATTGACGGTTTCAATTCCAAAATGGTCTTCTCTCCAAACGGTGACAGACTTGCAATTGCCACAAGATATGAGGTCTTCATCTATGAGGTCAATAATGGGTCACTCATTGTTGGTCCATTCGGGGCTATGGCTTGTGACCCTCCATTGCACTATATAACTTCGCTGTTGTGGTCACGTGATGGGAGACTACTGTTGGGATGCGGATACAGGCAAACGAATTGGAGATCCTTGGACAGGTCACACAGACTGGATAACCTCGCTCTCTCTTTCGCCAGATGGATCAATCCTCACCAGTGCATCCTCAGATAAAACCGTTCGTTTCTGGAATGTGACTACTGGTGAACCAGTCGGACTATCGCTGCGACATTCTAGAGAGGTAAACGATGTTTGCTTCTCCCCCTCTAGCAAATTCGTGGCATCAGCAGTGGGTGGACAAGTACATATCTGGCGAGCACTTGGGTTAGACATTGTTGAGAGTCATGTAGGTTGATCGCTTCCCTGCAAGCCCATCGTGCTCATATCGTACAGATACGTCCTCATTGAGTGGGCACAAGTAACTCTGAAATGACTCATCTTGTCACGCCCTTGAGAAATAATGGATTATCTATGGTGAATCAAGTCGGACAAGATATTGCATACAATCTCAGGTATGCCCTCGCATGGTTTCGTGGTGTGGTTGTCCCCTCATTGATCCGATCACTAGTTTCCCTCCTCCATGGGATTTGATTCCATATATTGTAAAAAAGGGAGATCAATATATTGCCGGAGGTGGTTTTGGGGATGTCTACCAGTGCTGGTATGACTATGGTATACCAAAAGAGGTTTGGTCATACGTTGAATCTTGGGGCCTGTGACGTTTACAACCCTGTTATGTTGCAGTCAAGACATTCCGGTTCAAGTTCACGATGGATGAAGAGGTGGATAATCGAAAATCTACCAAGGTAGCTCATCTTGTTCATAACCAGAAGACGACATTTAGACTCCTCATAGATGCTCCGTCGAGAGCTTGGAATTTGGAGGAGACTAGACCATGTCAACGTTGTTCCATTTCTAGGTATTGCATACGGATTTGGAATGCAAGGTGCAATGTCACTGGTTTCATTGTGGATGCCTAATGAGTCCCTTAACCTCTTTTTAGTAAAATATAATGACATTCTGGAGGTGGGACACCGACTCTGGTTTGTGCGTATGCTCAATTTCATAACAGTATGTATTCTAACTTCACACAATAGCTACAGGATGTTGCAAATGGACTCAAGTACCATGAGTGTGTGTTGTCATACCGAGAACATGGGAGAATAACTCGAAATAGTACATTCTATTCCGGTTATTCACGGTGATCTCAATTGTGTACGTCCAAATCTAAATGGTCAAGATCTTTTTTTTTTCAACGAAATACAGAATAATGTACTTGTTGACAAAAATTACACCGCACGGTTAACCGATTTTGGATATGCCTCATTGGTGGGGAACATCCCGAAAGCCTACAGCTATCTCCAGCGATCTACAGCACGACCGGGAGCATTGCGCTAGGTCGCACCAGAGCAAATCACAGACGAATCACTCACTCGGACGACCAAATCTGATGTTTACTCTTTCGGGTGTGTCTCCCTGCAGGAAAGTTCATCGGCCGCCGGCAATAGGAAGTTCTATTCTGATAACCTCACAGGTGATGTCTGGAAAACAACCATGGTCTGAGATCAAGGGAGACGCAGCAGTCATCCCGCATATGGCGAAGGGCAATAAGCCATGTCGACCGGAGTGCGATACATTGCATGACTCGCATTGAGAATTTATTCAGCGGTGCTGGTTGCCCATAGAAGAGCGACCTACTGCTGAAGAGCTCGTCCTTGCGGTCCGACAGTTCTCGAGCGATTCCCCACCGTCTCGTCCTCTTCACGACTGTATGGTATCAGAATCAGGTTCAACTAACCCATCTTTTGACGAGTCATTGTCTTCGAGGCTATACACCACCACTCTCACGGGCCGGGTTATCATGACCGGGGGAGGTGCGTACTGATAGTCTTCCTAGTCCAGTGTACATGACTTGTCTCACTTGACCACAATCTCACATTGATATTTTCAGACAATTAGATATGAATCATGGTGCAGACATGTTACTGTCTAGAGATGAGAAAAGGACGAGCATGAGCACATCACACGGGGATATGGGAGACCCCCAGAAAAGACAGCGTATGTAAGGATGTGTTTGCCCCCACTCCCGATCCACTCTATGAATTCGGTATGTACATACTTGGAACTTACGGCTTATAACGATTCGGCTGTGCAATTTATTGGTTTGCATGCTACTTCCCCAGCATTCGTAAGTGAGAGGCGCGTGAACGAACATACGGTATGCGAACTGATGCGTAAGCAGAGGAACATGGCAGGACCGAGATCAGTAAGAGTAGGCGAGGGAGTTGGGGATGAACCGTTGTGGTACAATTGCAATCTTCCCTTCAGACGCAATGACCATAGAGTGAAGACCAGGATATAGTACTGATTGTGTCGCAACTGGCTAGCTCTTCATGGTACACTAGAGCAGCTTAATTGCTGGTCCAAATGCAGAACCCCTCGGAAGAGGTGCGTGCAACTCGGGGTACACCTATAGAGACAGAGTCCCAGCTGTTCTCACCTCCCCCGATTCGTTGATTTGCGCAGGGTCAACCTGTTCGTACATTTTCAGTCTTATGCGAGATTGGATCGAGCGGGAAAAAAACATACCATCTTGTTCTCTGCGTCGAAGATCAGCGGATCATCTGTAGAGTTGCAGATTCGCTTGAGAAAGTTGCCAAAGCCGTCGTCCTGTTCCAAAGGGATTCGATCGGCATGGGACCAGCCACCTTGTGGCACTCTGGGCCTCGCAGCACTGGACGCGGTTGTTGTACCTGGTTGAGCAACACTGGATCGTGTGAAACATGCTCTTGAATCGCAGATACCCACCCACACAGACCTGCACCCACTCCAAGGCAGCTTTTTCGTCATTCAATGTGCACGCGATGGTGGGTGTCCGGCTCAGCGAGGGTATCAAGCTTAAAAAAGGGGGCTACTTCACATATGTTGTACACTCAGGGTCTTGTTTCTGATCCCGCTGTGGGCCGGGGGAACGACAGAGCCAGGTAGGTTTGTATATTTCGTCAGGCGAGAACGCTCGTGGGTCATTACTTGCGGCTAGATGTCGCCTGGCGAATGAAAGCAGGAGTATGCACCAGACTCGATAGACGCATGCGAGCAGGTTGATAGAAGGTTGTTGCGTTTTCATCACAAGAAATGGAATGTGGGTGTGTGTTTGTTGGGCCCACTGTGGTTTCAGGACTAGGTCGAGCAGATTCACTTTTGGACGAATCCTTGACTTGAAGGCTATCCACTACCAGTCTCATGATTCAGGTCCCCAGTAATAACGAGAATGGTGAAGGAAGGTGCATACGGATAGTCAAGCCAATCCAGCGTACACATCTTGACTTGCCAAATCATAAATCTCACATCAATATTATTCAGATACTTAGATATAAACCAAGATGCAGGGATGCCATTTTATAGAGGCAAAAAAAGGATGAAGACAAGGACACCACATGAGGATATGGGATATGGGAAATCCCCAGAAAAGACAGCGTATCTAAGCCTGCTGTAAGCCTGGCATTCCAGTATACAATCTTCTACATTCCTTATCCCTCATCAGTATACCCATTGCGTTCCATTGCTGGACATATATAAGCCTAGAACGTAGTACCTAGAGGATCATTCTTGTTTTTCCCTCACTTTCCCTTCGTCAATCGAGTGCTCGTTCACGTCTTGTCTCGATCCTCGCATAAGTGTTGCCGCCTCCCGGCGGATTTCCACATGCATTTGTTCCTATTTCTGATGCGCTCCATGAACTTTGTATGCATATACTTGGAACTATGTATAATTTATTGGTTTTCATACTGCTTCTCTGTCATTCATAAGTGAGAGGGATGTGAACGAACACACGGTATGTGTACTGACGGGTGAGTGGTGGGGCACGGCAGGACCGAGATCAGTGAGATTAAGGAGGGAGTTGGGGACAAACTGCTGTGTCATAATTGCTATCCTTTCTTCAGACACGGGGGCCGTAGAATGGATCCAGGGGTACAGTATTGATTATGTCGCAACTGGCTAGCCTAGCTCTCCATGGTACGTTGGGGCAGCGGTCTCAATTGCTGGTCCAAATGCAGACCCCTTGGAAGAGGTGCGTATAACTCAGGGACACCGATAAAGACAGAGTCCCAGCTGTTCTCACCACCCTCGCTTCTTTGATCTGCGTAGGGTCAACCTGTTTGTACATTGTCCGGCGAGAAAAGATCACACTATCCGCATCAAGTTAAGCAGAGTTGTTCGGCATCGTCCCCCGGGATTGGAGCAGAGATGGACCAAGCCGAAGCGTGTCTGTCAAAGCCAATATTGCTTTTATCAACGGTCTCATCAAAGATCTTGACACCCTGTCACAGCAACAACTACAGCAAGCGAAGGCAGCTAGTCATACACATATTCAAGCTTAATTATGTCCTTCTGCTCAAGATTGAATCCTTGTAATGAAGAGTAAAGAAGGTTTTGAAATATTACCGTCTCCGCCCCAAGCAAGCATTAGGACCAGCCAATGTACTCTCCCGCCACAGAGGCACTCACTTCCATCCACATCCACAATCTAAAGTCATTCAGGGCAGGACATGGCATCTGAGTCGTTCTCATTCTCGCGTTCCTTTACCACCTTGGCTAAGCGCTTGCAGTGCCTCACCATCCTCACCAACACCCTCATCCTCAAAACTACCATCTACATCGTCGGCCTCATACCCCGCCCCAGGCAACGCTCTTGCGCATCTTGTCCAGTCTCATATCGCTCCTGCCATCCGCCTGTGCCCGCTTGATGACACCCAGACCCACGACGCATCCACCTGGTTCATTTTCTGCACCCAACAGCTACTCGGTCCTCAGGCATCTCAGCTAAACATGACTCGTCATTTGGATCTTACCCTTGTATCCCGCCCATGGGTGCACCTGGGTTTGCAGGCGACTGTGGCCGTGACTACAGCTTCTCGGATATGCTTGAGCATGGGGAGAAACTCGGGCCGGTGAATCCATTGGCTTGGGGCCAGCAGCAGGGGAAAGGACAGAATTCACAATGCGCATATGGCACACCCAAGCCCAATGGCGTCACGCTCGCGAGCAGGTTTGAATGCACTACACGTATCCTCAACAAGGGGATTGCCAATCTGGTGGGCATCTCTGCCATTTCTTGACCGTCTGACGATCGGCAGCCGACAGATTTGACCACATTTACCCCCCATTGATAACTCCCCCGTGGCACTGGACGTTGTTGTATTTACGCGACCAACTCGGGATCTCGCTCAACACGCTCTATGCGTGATGTGAACCTCGGAAACCCACCCGTGTGCATCCGAACCCGCTCCAAGGTGGCCTGTTGGTCATCCAAGGCACATATTCGGTGTCTGGCTCAGCAAAGGCATCAAGCGCGAAAAAGGGAGCCACTGCAGATCGGAGAGTCGTCTGTGCGCCCTTTACACACGTGCGTGTCTGCCGTTGAGTGCTCACGTGCACGGGCTAGATTTCTGTGGCAGTATGACCTCATCGCAGACAGGAAGCTGCAGAGCCAGGTGGAGGTGTATACCCCGACGGGCAAGGACGCCTACGTGGCACTCTGTGAGCCGTCTTTTTTCTCCTTTGGTGGCGGGTTCATCCCTCTATTTTTTTGTGTTCCGAACACACCATAGTGGCGTAGAGACGGGAATTGGGGGACACACTTCGGCGGCTCCCCGTTGGACGGTTCCTTGACGCCCTGCCCAACGTTTAAAAATCCGCTGTTGTGTGTGCCATCAAAGATGGGCCAAGCATCGGACGGGACGTGCAACAAGGCGAGGGCGGAGGCGCGGTTTGAGTGTGTCGGGCTCAAAGTGTGGGGTTATTGGTGAGAACTAGCTGGTATACCGTCGGACCGGAGCTGTTCGTCACGGTCTTGGATCGTTTGACGAAGGCTGTCGTATATCATGGACTGCCGTCGTCTTTGGACTATGTGTCACACTTTTTGCCGGGGAAAGGCGAAGTCTACGTGCAAAAACATAGTAAATTGTGGGGCATTGGGGGTTTGTTTTGTACTGGTCTCTTTCACAGAGCTCGCAACATTTGTTTGCAATCCTCGCGATTTACATTTGTGCATTAACCTGTCACCGGTACGATTCGATAGTTGCCAAACGTTTTTTTAAGGTGTATCAATCCAATCCCACTCGGTGCTACTACAAAGCACAAGTGACCGCACAACCACAGCATAGACAAGAAGGTTGTCTACCTCTGCGAGGCGAAATATGGTGCTAGACCATTTCTGTACCTTTCCTGTCTCACCGTCCTTTGCTACTTTTGCGGTATGTTGTGCTTTCAGACCGGGTATTTGTTTGAACGCTGACGGATTGCTCAAAGGTCACTCACAGCGAGAGCACGAGACAAGTCACGGACCCATGGCATGTACCCGCTGGACGATAAACGCGCTGGGCGACGTACCGCTGGGGATTGAAGAATGCAAGTTTTCTGCCAATGATGGGGGTGCACCAATGGTGTGTAATCTCGTTTGCTTGACGATGGACTGGCACCTCCACATCGACTACTGCCAGGCAAGTAATAAGGAGCTGCAGCACCTCACAAATAAGTTGGATCCCGACCCCGATCGACCAAAAGACCTGCACCCGCCTGGTGAGCTG